>JAFVLL020010667.1:53383-85562 GCA_021397915.2 Tor tambroides
GTCCATGGTTTAAGTAGTGAGTGTGATTGTGTGATCAGTGGAATCAGGTGTGCGTCGTCAGTGCAATGGATTATGGGAGCTGTAGTCCGGTGTGCTGTGTGAAATGAGTCCGTGTGGTGAACGAGTGACCTCTGGTGGCGAGCAGACGGAAGAGCATGGCCAGGATTCGTGACAATATAAATGCACACACATATATATATATATATATATAATTATTTTTTTTATTTTTTTTTAAGAAGTGTCTTCTGCTCATCAAGGCTGCATTTATTTGATTAAAAAATAATAAAACCTGTAATATTGTGAAATATTATTACAATTTAAAATAACAGGTTTCTATTTTAATATACTTTAAAATATAATTTATATCTGTGCTGGCAAAGCTGAATTTATCAGTCATTACTCCAGTCTTCAGTGTCACATGATCCTTCAGAAATCATTCTAATATGCTGATTTATTATCATTGTTGGAAACAGTTGTGCTGCTTAACATTTTTAATAAGAAATGAGCTTAATTGTTACAAAAGATTTCTATTTTGATTAAATGCTGTTCTTTTTATTACTTTTTTACTAATCAAAGAATCCTTTGACTCTCAGGACTAACTCTCAAGCAATGGAGACCTTTAGGACGGAGGTGCATGTTCCTCCAGGCAGCAAAGTGGAGTTTGAGCTGCACTATCAGGAAATGATGCAAAGGAAGCTGGGCGTCTACCAGCACACGCTACACTTACAACCTGGACGCCTGGTTCCACTGCTGCAGGTCACTTCCACACACATATAAATACACACACACACACACACACAGGACAGAAATATACACGAGTTGTGTTATATGTGTTTTGTTGCTGGTTGTATCTCCTCAGGTGGATGTGTATATATTTGAGCCCAAAGGTATCAAGTTTGTCACGGCCTCTAACACACTGGGAGAGCAATTTGCAGATTTGAGTAAAATCACCCACACAAAAGAAAAAGCCCACATTGTGTTCAAACCAACACTGCAGCAGCAGCGCAAATGTGAAAACTGCACAGAAAGCGCAGTGGATGGTATGTTTACTGTGCAATATGATGTGGAGAGAGAGAGCAATGCTGGAGAACTTCAGGTACAGATGCACATTCACTTTTACAGCTAATAGTTGACATACAAAATCACTATCAGGTGTAAGTCCACCAGTTTGCGCTTGTGTTATGTGTAATATCATTTATACCAGATAGTTTTTATTAATATTTTACTTTTATATTTTCCATTTTCAATTTATTTGAATTTAAAGTTTTAGCAATTTTGTGGTGTTACTAAATTAAAATGAGAAATGTTGACTTGGCAACTAGCTGGAAAAAATATTCCAGTTACTGTTACTATTTTAAGTAATGAAAATGTTTTTATGGTGTAATTTAATAACCCTGGTCAGAAATCATGCAGATGTGTTTTTTTGTTTTTTTAGTATTTGATATTTTTTGATCAATCTAATATAAAATTCAGGGTTATTATAGTTAAGCTAAAACTGAAACCATTTTAAAAAAAGAAAAAAAGAAAAACATTTTCATTACTTGAAATAAAATAAACACTAACTGGAATAAAATATAAAAAACAAAAAAATAAATAAACAAAAATGAAGACAACAATTCTCATTTTCATTTAGCTGTATAAATAAACTGAACCTGAAATAAAAATTAAAACTTTATAGACATTTAAAACAACAACAACAACAACAATAATAATAATAATAATAATAATAATAATAATGACAAAACCAAAATAACAACCTTTAACTAAAAATATGGTAGGGAAAGTTATGGAAAATGGAAAATAAAAAAAACTAATGCAAAATTCTGATTAAAAACTATAATAGTTTCACAATAATACTAAAATAACACTAATTCAATTATATTTTTTAAATCAGATTTTGCCTGAAAAAATAAAGAATTTCTTCTCTTTTCCCATTTTTCTTTTATTTAAAAAAAAAAAAAGCAATTCAAATGAATAAAAATAAATTATGTAAATGTATATTCGCACATGCCTTACGTTTCGATAACGTATTTGCAAAAAATTGCAAACCTTATGATAAATATACAATCAACCAGCTTATACTGTATAAAATTTAGTAAGACCTCCTAAAGTTGACAATAAATGTTTTTTTTTCCTTTCAATTTTTGATCTCTTCTATTCATTGACAATTTTCCCTCAGTAACCATTTTTACTGTACTGTAGAAAGTTCCTGGTAACCACACAAGAGCACATGCCTAACGCATATTATGTGCAGGATATACTCTATTGCCTGCTATTTTTCAAATATAGTAAGTGCAACAGTATGTACAGTATGCTTTACTTCATTACCTGCCATTGCTAATCCACTGTATTTCCTGTCTCTCAGGTGTCTGACGGTCATTTCATTCAATTCTTTGCTCCATCTGATCTCTCTCCTCTCTCCAAAAACATTGTTTTTGTCATCGATGTGAGTGGAAGCATGTGGGGTCTGAAAATGAAACAGGTAAGGTCCATGGATGTGTTCACTCCTGTGTAACCTGCAGATACCAGAAGATATATAATGTTGTCTCCTATCAGCATGTGGTTTGTGTTGATATCCATTACTGAAAACATCTTAATGTGGATGCGCCTTCATGTGGAAGCAGTAGAGAACTGCATTTTTAATAGTATTGTTGCCACCCTGTGGTCATCAAGTAAATTGTAGGTGATCATGAAATCAAATTACTTTCTTAAAACTTGTTTCAGGTCTTATTAATCAGGGCTTTTCATTCATTTTGTTAAGAACTTTTTGCTAAATGGAATTTAACATTTCCCTTTCTTTGTGCATTTAGTTAGCTTTCAGTTAGCAAGCTAACAGCTTAGCCTATCAGCTTAACATTATTCCAGCTAGTTACATACAAAAAGCTCTTTTGGTTATCATAATAACACGCTACACAGATACTTTGACCAGTGAATGCTCTTACCAGTTTATTAATGTTCCTTTAAACCTTGAGAAACAAACAAGAGCTAGCTAACAGCCTTTTTTGTTGTTGTTTTGTAGACAGTGGAGGCGATGAAGGTTATTCTGGATGATCTGTCGATGGATGACTATTTCAGCATCATAGATTTCAATCACAATGTCCGTTGCTGGAATGAAGATCTGGTCCAAGCTTCCTCCATCCAGGTGGACGAGGCTAAAAAGTACGTCCAAAGCATCAAACCCAATGGAGGTGAGAGAATCTTTCTGTTTAAGAAAATAAATAAATTATATATATATATATATATATATATATATTGACCCTGTATTTAACCCCAGGCACCA
This sequence comes from Tor tambroides, assembly GCA_021397915.2. Classification (NCBI taxonomy): domain Eukaryota; kingdom Metazoa; phylum Chordata; class Actinopteri; order Cypriniformes; family Cyprinidae; genus Tor; species Tor tambroides. Next base: position 56,664 of record JAFVLL020010667.1, read on the forward strand.
ACATCAATGAGGCTTTACTGAAAGCAGTGCAGATGCTGGTTAGGGCATCCAATCAGGGACTGATTGACCCTCGTTCTGTGTCTATGATCATTCTGGTGTCTGATGGAGACCCAACAGTGGGTAAGATTTATTAACGTTTACACTATGCATCCCACTCTCATGTCCTGAAGTTTCCTCTAGTCCTCAGAAACAGTACTGTTTCTCTTTTCATGTCTTGTATAGGAGAAATAAAACTGAGCACTATTCAGAAGAACGTGAAGCGTGTGATGAGGGAGGAGTTTTCTCTATTCTCTCTTGGTATTGGCTTTGACGTAGACTTCGATTTCCTGGAGCGAATGGCCATGGACAACAGAGGCGTCGCCCAGAGGATTTATGCCAATCATGATGCCGCAGAACAATTAAAGGTTTAATACAATGTCACAATAAATCCTATCTCTTCCATGTTAATCGTATTTTTCCCAAGCCATGACAAGTGACAGGACCTTTTAGATGATGGCCTGTTTTCTTTCTTTCTTTTCTTTTTTTTGATGATTCTGCTCATCCTTAAACATCAAATATATTGCAGTTTTACTGACTAAGGAAAAAATATTACAAATAAATTAAAATGAACATTTACATCAAAATAAATATTAAATATTAAAAAATATTAATCAGAATATTTAATATATATATATATATATATATATATATATACTTTAAAATATTCTGATTTTATATTCAAATTCATTAAATAGGTGTCAAAAATATATTGCAATTCATGTTTAATTAACATTTTAAATTAACATATTAACTTTGACAGCTGTAAAAAATACGTTTTGTAAAAATCTGTTACATTTATCAAAAAAAAGATTAAATTGAACAAAAATAGAAGTTTTTCAGTAGAGAGAAAAGTTAGAAAAAAGATGTGAATTTCTATATGAACTGAAACGTTTCTCATCAAATTCTATCCAGACTAATTTTATATCTCTATACACTCTCAATATGTCAGCAATTGTCTCGTTTGAGTCTATTGTTATTTTTCCAGAATCTAATTTTAGTTCATTCATACTTTTCTTCTCTCTCCAGACGTTCTACAGTCAAGTCTCCTCTCCTCTCCTGAGGTCCATCACCATTCATTTTCCTGAGAGCGCTGTGAATAACGTGACTCAGAATCGTTTTGATAAGTTCTTCAGTGGTTCTGAGCTGATAGTGGCTGGAAAACTCCAACCATCAGACCTCACAACACTGCAAAGCTTCACCACCGCTGCTGCTGTGAGCCCCTTGACACCTTTGTCTCTGTTCAGATTTTAAAATTCAGGTTTCATGCCTTGTTTAATTATAGTTGTTTTGCTTTTTATAGTCCAACATGGACCTGAACATTCAGACAGAGGCAGATATTCGGGAGTTGGACTCTGTGCTCGGCACCCATCAACATTCCTTCCCCGGCTTTGCTCGGCAGATGTGGGCCTACATTACTGTCAATCAGCTACTGGCCGAACGGTGAGAGAAAAAATAACCCTGCATTCACTTCAGAAGCAGTTTTGCTAGATTTGAGGCCATCTACAGTCGTGGTCAGAATAATTGGCACCCTTGGTAAATATGATCAAAGAAGGCTCTGAAAATAAACCTGCATTATTAATCCTTTTGATCTTTTATTTAAAAAAATCACAAAAATCTAACCTTTCATTGAACTAAAACAATTGAAAATGGGGGAAAATCTCATTATGAAATAAATGTTTTTCTCAAATACACATTGGACACAATTATTGGTACCCCTAGAAATTCTTATGAGTAAAATATCTCTGAAGTATATTCCCATTCATATTCACAATTTTGAGCACTCCAGGGTGATTATGAACATGAAATTATCCAGCCATGGCTTCCTGTTTTCACGCTTTAAGAAAAGAGCTAGAGCAATGAAAATTCCCATTTCCACCATCATGGCAATAATTAACAATTTCCAATCAACAGAAAATGTTACTAAACTGCCTGGAAGAGGACGTGTGTCTATATCGTCCTAATGCACGGTGAGAAGGAGAGTTTGAGTGGCTAAAGACTCTCCAAGGACCACAGCTGGAGAATTGCAGAAAATAGTTGAGTCTCGGGGTCAGAAAACCTGAAAAAATTTGTCAAACAGCACCTACATCACCACATGTTGTTTGGGAGGGTTTCAAGAAAAATTCACCTCGCTCATCCAAAAACAAACTCCAGCATATTCAGTTATCAGACACGACTGGAACTTCGAATGGGACTGGCTTCTATGGTCAGATGAAACTAAAAAATGAGCTTTTTAGCAGAAAACACACAAGATGGGTTTGGTGAACCCAGGAATAAAAAGTACCCCATGTGTACAATGAAATATACTGCTGTATTTTTGATGTTGTTGGCCTATATTTCTGCTGGAGGTCTTGGACATCTTGTTTAGACACATGGCATCATGAATTCTATCAAATACCAACAGATAAAAAGTCAATAAGTGACTGACTCTGTTAGAAATCTTATAATGGGCCATGTTTGGATCTTCCAACCGGACAATAATCCAAACACAAACCTCAAAAACAACACAAAAATGGGTCACTGAGCACAAAACCAAGCTTCTGCTATGGCCATTCCAGTCCTCTGACCTGAATCCTATAGAAAATGAGTGGAGTGAACTGAAGAGAAGAAGCACCAACATAGAGCTGGGAAGGCTCTGGAGAGATTCTGGATGAAGGAATGGTCTCTGATCTCTTGTCAGGTATTCTCTAACCTCATCAGGCATTATAGGAGAAAATTTAGAGCTGTTAAACTGGCAAATGGAGGTTTCAAAAAGTATTGAATAAAAGGGCGCCGTTAATTGTGGCCAATGTGTATTAGAGAAAAACATTTATTTCATAATGATGTTTCCTCCCATTTTAAATTCTTATTCTCCAATGAAAGGTTAGATTTTTGTGAATTTTTTTAAATAAAAGATCAAAAGGATTAACAATGCAGATTCATTTTCACAGCCTTCTTTGATCATATTTACCAAGGGTGCCAATAATTCTGACCACAACTGTATAAGCAAAATTGCTAACAATTGATCAAATAAACTTTCATTTTAGATGAAAATGAATGAATGAATCTTATGAATCAAAACAGGAATCTGGACCAAAAACAGATAAAAATTCAAAGAGGTGACATAGAAAATTGCTTCGACAAAGTACAGTTTCATAGTAGAAGACGACATTGAATTTTTTTGTGCCATCAGTCACTCGTGGTTCTTCTCTTGGTTCTTAGTTCATTTTGAGTCAGACACGAAGACAGTTGAATCAGTGATTTGTTGACTTGAGAACAGCTGCGACTGGATCATTCTAATTTGCAAATGTATCATTGGCGGTGATTTGCAAACAAGAATCAGCTCGTTTATGAATCAGAATGTCATTTTCGTCAGTTCAAAATAATGAACAATATGTTTTTATGAAATGTAGTGCAGTAATGTTGTGAAGTAAAATGAAAAGTACAGATACCCAATTTTCGAACAAAGACGTGAACGTGCACTATCCAAACTTAAATTGTTATAATTCATGAACACATTAGAATACAGACCTAAGGTTGGACTCTTTTTAAAGAAGACAATCAGTAGCTTATTTCAGAAGTGAATTGTTTTAAAATATAAAAGGATCAAAGAGTTATAGAAGTTTAAATTTTCTATAAAGAAAATGCACTGTACTCATTTTTTGTATTTTATACAATTTTTAAATCCAAAATTGCTATAAAATTAAAGCTTTATGTCTAAATAAGTTATGTTCCAAATTTGAAGTTGATATAAAAAAATTGAGGTTCCTGTGAGATTTTATTTAGGGTGTTATACCATAAACAGCCACCGGGTGCCATGCAAACTCCATAGAATTTGTTTTATGCATTTTATTGTCACAAATGTCTAGAATTCTCCAATCACAAAATATGGAATCCTGAAACTCAGACCTTTGCAAAAGATATGTATTTTGTCAAGATTATAAAAAGTTTTGATTGTAAAATACCGTAATACATTTTGTAATATGACACTTGACACCACCCACTAAGGGGGAGGAGACTGCCAAAAGATTTTAAAGTATCATTTCCATGGTAATGCAATGTCCGATTTAAAAATGGTTTTCATAGGATGCATTTTGAGCTTATCCTTTCAAATGATATATAATTTATGATGACTACTAAAATATGTGATAGGGAAAAAAGACCATGAAAAAAGAGCCCCAAGCAGCATTCCACAGGTGGGACGCTGACACAGTAACAAAGTAACTTAATTACAATACTTAAAGTATAATACTTCAATACTTCAAATAATACTTCATTACTGTCCACCACTGCTCATTAATGTTAATTATGTTCACCTGGTAGTCCTACCTGATTTGCTAAAAGACAGACGTTGGTAAATATGCCCTGGTACTGTGGCTAAATGAAATTTAATTCAAAATAGAAGATAATGTCCCAAAAAGTGGAGTGAAGAACCTGTGATATTTGGGCATATTTCGCCAGGCATAGTTTGTGATGTAAACTAAAAAATGTTTCAACTTACTGTTACAATAGTAAAGTAGTCCAAAAAAAAAAAAAAAAAGTTTTTGCCAAATTTGCCATGATTTGTTTATTTTCACTTCTCAGTCCGTTTAATATGAATTATTCTGGATTTTTTCTTCTATATGTACTATGTATGCTAAGTCTCACTTTGAATTATTTGCTGATTTCAAAAGTAATACAAAGTACACAAAGCATGTTTAAAGCACAACATACATCAAAAACGAGGTTAAACAGGAATTTCTCTCTTGTGTTTCCCTTTAATCGTACCTCTGTGGATTTCCTCTCATATAGCTCTCTAGCTCCTACTGCACCTAAGAAGCGTAGGATCACCCAGAGGATCGTGGCCCTGGCTTTAGAGCATCAGTTTGTGACGCCTCTCACTGCCATGCTGGTGGAGGGTCACGACCAGGGCAGGGCAGAACGACTGATCGCAGACTCGCCCAGAGACTCCAAACATGGCTGCTGCTCAGGTACCAAATCCAAACCCTTATCAATATTGCAAGAGGAGTTATTAAATGGGTAGTTCACCCAAAATTAAAATCTACTCACCCTTCACTTGTTCTAAACCTGTATAAGTTCTGTATAAGAAGAATATTGGTAACCAAACAGTTGATGGCAACTATTTACTTCCATAGTATTTTTTTTCCATACTTTGGAAGTAAATGGCTGTTTGTATCAGTAAATTATATTATTTACAGATTATTTATTATTATAGAGGTTACAGTTGTTTTTTTTTATTCCGTTCTTAGCCACTGCTCCCTTATCTGGACCTCCACCGGTGCAACAGATGGTCTATTCAAATCCTCCATGGCTTCTGCCTACAGTTGCTCCAAATCCCAAAGAAGCTTCCGGAGTGCATGAAAGTATCATTCCTAGACACATCACTGGTGGTAATGCAGCACAGTCAAATATTAATTAGGGTATTTTCACACTTAGTTTGAAAGCAGTTCACATGTTTTTTTTTATTTGAATGTGAACGCTCAAAACATAATTTCTTTTCAATAGTGCTATCAAACGATTAATCGCATCCAAAATAAAAGGTTTTGTTTACATAATATATGTATGTGTTCTGTGTATATTTATTATATATATATAAGTACACACACATACAGTATATATTTTGAAAATATTTACATGTATATGCACTTATATATTTATATTCTTATATTTTATAATGTGTAAACAATATATTTTTCTTAAATATATACATGCATGTGTTTTTATTTATATATTATGTAAACAAAAACTTGTTTGACAGCACTACTTTTTAAGTGGGCTGGGTTCCACAACTAATTTTAACAACTGATGCGAATCACAATGAGATTTGAGTTCACTTTTATATTCAGAATCAGTATGAATGCAACAAGAATTGGTTTCTTACTATTTAAGCAAAGCATTGGCGGTAACGCGAGTTACGTAATCAGATCACTTTTACAAGTAACTAGTAAAGTAACACATTACTTTTAATTTACAAGTTACTTTTTCAAATAAGTAATGTCAGTTACTTTGGTTTCCAATTTATTCACTGACAGCTCTCCTGTCCCTATGTTGAGAGAAACTGGGAGTAAGTGCAGAGGCGTTGTGTGCACTTTGTAAACATGATAATTGTAGCAGTTATAGACTAAATGTGAATGTGCATTTACTCATCTCACTTACACAAAAACAGATTCAGTATTCCACAAAATTAATAAAAACAGTGAAACGCAAACCTTCCAAACCTGGCAAGCCCAACCCAGATAAGAAAAAGTAATGAAAAGGTAATATAACGCATTACTTTCCATAAGTAACACGGTTCATTTTTAGCAAGTAAATCAATATTGTAATGCATTACTTTTAAAAGTAACTTCCCCCAACACTGCTTAAGCAAGACACCACAGACAAAATTATTGTATTTTCATGGACTGGTCAGTATTGAGATTTTGGGATATTTGGCATTTCATAATGTGTAAAGAAAACATCCAGAATACAGTTTTAAGTGTTTATTTTATTGCACTTTATGTATTTGCGCCTGTAGACTTCAATTACAGTTCAATTACAATGATTTTTTTCCTCCACTTCAGTATTCGTTTTTCAGTTTTTATTTACCTAGTGCGTTTTTGGTTCACTTAAAAGCTTAAGGAATACAGTTCTACCATTGTTACATATTCTATTGTGAATCTCCCTCATCCTTTTGATTTTATTGCAGTGGACAGTGATCCCCACTTCATCATTCACTTACCCAAAAGCAACATGGACATCTGCTTCAACATTGACTCCAAACCAGGACACATCTTCAACCTGATTTCAGATCCTGGAACGGGTAACTTGACATCTTCCATCGCTTGAAAAAACTGAAGTCCTTTATTTATTTCATATTCCATATGTGTTTTTTTTCCTGTCCAGGAGTTACAATCAACGGTCAGTTGGTTGGGTCTAAGAAGATGAAGAACAACAAAATCCAAACATATTTCGGCACCATCTCCATATACTCTAAAACAGACGATGTGCAGGTTATAGTAGGGACTGACAGAATCGACCTGATGGAAGGCAGGAACAATCATTCCTTCTCTTGGGGAGCCACAGTTGAGCTTGCACTTTACAGGTATCAAAAAACAAACTTATTCCAACAAACACCACAAATATAGGAATCAGTGACTGCAAGCTAGCAAACTTTACAATATACTTGACCTGCAGATTTTAAGTGAAATTTGTTTTGTCCATAATATGGCCATCATTTTTTAAGAGGATAAACGTATTTATAACATTTAACTTTGATAATCTGATGTATTTCCAAAATGAAATTGAATATTCAATAGAATTTTTTTTTTTTTATCTGTTTTATTCATTTAATTGGATCATCTGAAATTATTGGCTATTATTGGGACATTTATTATGGAAGCTATAATTCATGTTTTATTTAGGTATAGTTCACCCAAAAATGAAAAGTCTGTCATTAATTACTCACCCTCAGGTTGTTCCAAACCCATAAGACCTTGGTTCATCTTCGGAACACAAATTAAGATATTTTTGATGAAATCCGAGAGCTTTCAGACCCTGCATAGACAGCAACGCAACTGAAACATTTTATGGCCCAGAAAGGTAGTAAGGATATCATTAAAACAGTCCACATGACTTCAGTGGTTCAACCTTAGTTTTTTGAAGTTACTAGAATACTTTTTGTGTACAAAGAAAACAAAAATAATGACTTTATTCAACAATTTCTTCTCTTCAGTGTCAGAGTTCAGCGTGCGTTCACGAGAGTACCATTTCTAACAAAAATACATAAAATTGAAGCAACTGTTAAACATGAGTTAAGTTGAATCAAATTGACTGTGAAAGTCATTAATGACAGAATTTTCATTTTTGGGTGAACTATCCCTTTAAATGCAGTTCTCCGCATTTGGTACTATATGCAAAACTCTTGCTTATCAGGATGAGGGTCACCATAGTGAAACAGCAACATGTTACCGTGACGATTGATGACAAGATTTCTGTGATGGTGCTTTTACATCGGGTGTGGAAGAAGCATCCTGTGCAGGTGGACTTCCTGGGCATTTACATGTCCAGCGACAACAAATACTCCACACAGGTTCATGGCCTCATTGGTAAGTTACTTAATATTTAAATGTACAAAACAGCTTAAACACATTATTCAACACACCAACAAGTGTGTGGGTCTTGTTCTCAAAAATGGATTATGCGTCTCATTACAGGTCAGTTTGCACAGGAACCAAAAGTGAAGGTGTACGGCATGCATGAGGGAGCAGATCCAAAGAAGAAGGAGGCCACAATGGAAGTGAAGGGCAACAAACTAGCTGTCACCAGGTACTAGCACATACAAATCTCATTTCTTTTAATTAATAAGGACATATTAAATGTCCTCACTAGTTGGTTGTCTGTTATCTTTTTTATGCTTTAAATGATTACAATTTCTCTGATAATCATAAATATCATCCTGTCCAGAAAATGATTTTAAAATCTGCATAACTGAAAGACATAAAACAAAAAACCTAAACACTTTCCAATTCAAATAATTTATCTCTTTTCACATTACAGCAATAAGAATTTGGGGGAATATTTTTAATTTTCATGAAAATAATGTACAAAAAAAAAAAAAAAAAACCCTGACATTTTCTTCAGTGACTTCCTTAAAATCCACTCAATCCAACTTCTTTTCTATCATTTTCATATTTTAAAATTTTGCAATATCTGTATATCAATCAGGGGCTGGCAGAAGGATTACAGACGTGACAAGAAGCGAGGTTCAGATGTCTACTGCTGGTTTATCCATAACAGTGGGAAAGGCTTCATTGATGGCAGTTACACCAGCTATATCCTGCCTCAGCTGGACAGCTTCCTGACTGCTATCTGAGAGTGTGGCAGCTAGCTTAGGATACTTGCTAAGAGAGAAAAAGAGGCTGATTGGTAGAAATCTGTTTATTTTATACAAGCAATAAGAAGCATAGAAAACTGAAACATGCCATTTTGCCATTTTAAAAAAAGGTTTTTAATACTACAAGAAAGTATATATACAAAACATAGGAAAACAGTGATGCACATCAACCAACTAAACTGAAATTACTTAAAGCCAATCAAAAACTAATTAATGTATTATAAGACTTCTGACTTGAGCGTTTGCAGTGAAACATTTAATCGAAAATATTTTAATCATATGCAACCATTTTCAATGACAACAGAGATAACAATGGACAAAAACACAATAAAAACCATTGGTCATTTTGTTCCAATAAGTAAATCAGGTCATTTAAGTGTCTTTATTATGCACTCTGACACAGTAGAGGCGCCGTGGAGAAGAAAGAAAGAACATCAGGCCAATTTAGAGAAGTCCTCATATGCAATCCCCTCCACTGTCTTTCCTTTCATCCGACCCTAAACCAAGACAAAAAAACAAAAACAAAAAAAACTTGCTTTAGATGAGTGGCTCTCAATCCTGGAGAACAGTTGTGCTGCTTAAAGGGATAGTTCACCCAAAAATGAAAATTGTCATTAATTACCCTCACCCTCATGTCGTTCCAAACCAGTAAGACCTCTTCAGAACACAAATTAAGATATTTTTGATGAATTCCGAGAGCTCTCTGACCCTGCATAGACAGCAATGTAATTAACACAATCAAGGTCCAGAAACGTAGCAAGGACATCGGTAAAATAATGCACGTGACATCAGTGGTTCAACCGTAACTTTACGAAGCTACGAGAATACTTTTTGTACGCAAAGAAAACTACGACTTAACGACTTTATTCAACAATTCGTCTCCTCCGCATCACCCTATAGCACCATTTTGGAGTCACGCGGATATGTTGTTTATGTGGAAATCAAAGTGTAAACAACGTAGAAAACGTATCCGCGTGGTGCAGCTGACACAGAACAGCATACGCTGTTTACGTTCAGTGGATACTCTCCAAAATGGTGCTATAGGGTGACGCGGAGGAGACGAGTTGTTGAAGAAAGTCTTTATTTTTGTTTTCTTTGCACACAAAAAGTATTCTCGTAGCTTCGTAAAGTTACAGTTGAACCACTGATGTCACATGGATTATTTTGCTAAGTTTCTTGACCTTGTTCGTGGTAATTACATTGCTGTTTATGGAGGGTCAGAGAGCTCTCGGAATTCATCAAAAACATCTTAATTTGTGTTCTGAAGATGAACGAAGGTCTTATGGGTTTGGAACGACATGAGGGTGAGTAATTAATGACAGAATTTTCATTTTTGGGTGAAATATCCCTTTAATATTTTAGTGGACAACATGAAACATTGTGTTCAGGAATCTTTGAATAGAAACTTCAAAAGGAACAGCATTTATTTGAAATATAATTTTTGTTTATAAATGTATTTACTCACTTCTGATCAACTGAAGGTATCTTTTCTTCATAAAAGTATTAATTCTTACTACACCAGTATATACATGACTTGAAACCTAACAGAAATTGACTAAAAGCTACAAAATCACATTCTAATTTCATAAGGTGCAATGAATTAGAGCCAGCATTTTAATAGTGTGCAGTGACAATTTTCAGAGTGAACTTACCGAGTCTAACGTGAGTGTAGCAGAGAATTTGTGCTCATTTATGCCTTCCAGGATGGCCTCTGTGTCTTTATATTGACCGTTCACAATCAAAACTCGCTTACCTGAAACAAAACGATACATTAGACTGAGAATTTCTTTCTTTCTTCATTTTGAGTGAAAAAAGTAACAGGTAATACCAGGAGCTGGAATGACCGTCTCCAAATGACTCTGGTCCAGTTTGAGTTTGTCTCCAGAGTCGATCATCTTCACCACAGCTGTGTATTTATCCTGCACTTCCTGTAATATCACACACACATGCACACAATATCACTGTAGGAAACATCTAATCACTCAGTTTGGATGGCAAGAGTCTTCAGTTACCCGAATGACTGCTTTTTTCTTGTAATACTTCTCTCCCAGTCTCTTAGTTATCACTTTCACTACAATGTTTGCTTGTATCCAGTTATCCGATCTTACAGATTTCTTCTTCTGTTCCTCCATCTTGAAGACACACAAAGGGAAAGTCCTGGTTGAATCATAGCTGATAAATGTGCAACAAAGCTGCATGATCTGCATGTATTTCATGAATATATAACACCAACGTTACAACAAAAACATTAATGAAGAACGTGCCTCTATTATCTCATCCAGAGCCGATTTCTTTTTCTTGTCCTTAGAGTCTCCGCTGTGGGAAGACTCTTTCCTTTTTGCAGAGGCTGCAGCTTTGAGGGCACTAGGACCCAAAGTGGTGCTATAGAAATAAAACATAGTTATTGTCACCCAAACTACAGCCATATTGCTTTATGAGACTTTTAGACTGGTTATACCTTGTTTTAGAAGGCCCTGCTGAAGCAATGTCTAAATTAAAAGCTACTTTCTCATCCTCATTTGTTCGCTTCAGTTCTGTGAACACTGGTTCTTCCTGTGGATACATGGACAATGAAAATTTGAGCAAGACAAAATAAAAAGAAAGAAAAAAAAATTTTCAGCACACAAACACACCTCTGGCTCCTTGCCTTCCTGGCCGCGGCGAACTTGTTCTTCGATGAATTTGGCACTGCGTTCTTCATCATCCATATCCTGTTTCTTCTTCCTCTCTAGCTCTTCCTGTCTGCGGATCGTCTCCGGATCACGGTCAATGTACTGGACATACCAGCCTTTAGGTGTCTCATCCACTTTGCAATAACCTGTACACACAATATAAATGAAACACCTACAGTACTGTGCAAAATTCATCAAGGATGCATTTATCTGATCAAATGTACAGTAAATACAGAAACTGTGAAATATTACTGTCATTTCAAATAACTATTTGATGCAAAGCTGAATTTTCAGCATCATTACTCCTTCACATTAGTCTTCAGTGTCACATGATCCTTCAGAAACAATTCTTTTTATTATAAATATTGAAAATAGTTGTGCTATTTAATATTATGATGCTTTTTTCAGAATTCTTTGATGAATATAAGCTTAATTTATTTAAAATATATATATTTTTTGTAACTGCACTCTTCCCTCACGCACATTGACAGCAACAATGGGAACTATGTAAGGCTGCTATTCATCGACTATAGCTCAGCTTTCAATACTATAGTGCCCATCAAGCTAGCTTCCAAACTCATAGACCTCAACCTAAATTCTTCACTCTGCAACTGGATTCAAGACTTCCTCACTGGCAGCCCTCAAGTGGTGAAAGTAGGACAGTTCACCTTCAACTCCATCACCCTGAAAGTAGGAGCCCCACAGGGCTGTGTCCTGAGTCCCCTGCTGTACTCTCTCTAGACGCATGACTGCGTGTCTTCCCACAGTTCCACATCTATTATCAAATTTGCTGATGATACTGTGGTTCTGGGCCTCATTTCCAACAATAATGAGACCGCATACTTGGATGAGGTAGAGAAACTTACATCATGGTGCCAGGACAATTGTCTCTCTCTGAATATGAGCAAAACTAAAGAGCTGATTGTGGACTTCAGGAAGAGACAGCAGCGGCCCTACACTCCTCTTATGATCAATGGGACCCCAGCTTCAAATACCTTGGTGTAAACATCTCCGAGGACCAGACTTGGACTTCACACATTCAAACTCAGGTTAATAAAGCCAGGCAAGGACTGTACCATCTGCGACAGCTGAGGAAATTCAGGGTTTTGCCAGCAATCCTGAAAACTTTCTATTCAGGGACCATAGAAAGTGTATTAAAGGTCATTGCACACTGAGTCCGAAATTTTTGCGTGCGTTTTTCCGTATTCCTCATCCTTTCCTATCAAAATGCATGCTACGGATGCGAAAACGCAGAAAATCGAACCCGATTCGAATTTTTTTATGACGGACGAAAGTTTCGGAGGCAGTGTATAAACATGATTGACACAACGTGAGGTCGTATTTATTTTTCAACGTGCGAAAATTTCGGACTCAGTGTGCAATGACCTCAGTGTATCTCAGTGTGGTATGGGAACAGCTCCAAACAAGACTGCAAAGCACTGCAGAGAGTTGTGCGCTTAGCGGAGCATATCTCAGGGTCTGCTCTCCCCAATCTGCAGGACATCGACCTCAAACGCTGCAAAAGCAGAGCTGTTAAAATCATCAAGGACTCGACCCACCCTAGTAACTATCTTTTCATTTTGCTGCCATCTGGTAAGCGCTTCCGTAACCTGATGGCAAAAACTGAGAGACTTAGGATGAGCTTCTTTCCCCAAGCCATCAGGCTCCTAAACTCAAACTCAGTCTCTCAACATCAACATGGCTCCACTTAATAATCAGTAAGATATTCATTATTCTCTACCTCATACTGACATTGTCACTTGCAAACAGCACTCTCTGGGTGTTTTTTCCTTTCTTGTGTTTTTTTTTTTCTATTGCTGCTATGTAACAACCCTGTTTGCACATTCTTCTCTTGTACACTCCTGTTTATCTTAATATTTATTAAGTCTACAGTATACTGTCCTGCACATTTTATTTTATATTTTATTCTTTATTTTCTTTTTTCCATACCTACATTTATATATAAAATGTATATATAATTTTCTTATATGGATAATTGCATGGATAATTGCACCTGACTTACATTTCACTGCTGGTTATATATTCTCTATATAACCGTGTATGTGACAAATAAAAATCTTGAATCTTAAAAGATGCCAACGAGGAGGAGAAAAGGGGACGACAGATTCTTGTGGGCCAGCCAGCAAACAGCATCTTTGTGTCTTATTCCATGTGTTTTGTTTTTTCTCTTTCTTGTTAGTTGTTTTCTGTTATGTCAAATTGTTACTTGGTTGATAAGTTTGTCGCAATTGTTATACGTTGAGTGAGTGAATAAATAGTCTTGAACAATTACATCATACTCATAACATAAACTCCTTGTTTATGTTACATAATCTCTCTCTTTCTCGAGCCATTTAATGAGAGGTTATAACAGTAACAATGTAAAAAGTATACACTGTCACTTTTGATCAATTTACTGCATCCTTGCTAATTAAAAGTAAATAGAAAAAAAAAATCCTACTGACCTCAAAATTTTCAATGGTACTGTATGTTGTGCATATCTGGCGTTTTAGTCAATAAAATGTATAGGGTGCTTGCCTTCTCTCCCAAGCCATTTGGTGAAGTCGGTAAGAGTCTCCCACTGAGTAGAGTTCATGTGAACGTGTTCCCGATGACTGATGTACTCATTATACACAATGTTATTGTGAACTCGCTTAGTCCCTGCAAAAACAAACACAGACTGTCTTAGCCTACAACAACCAGAATCAAAACACACCTCTGAATAATAAAACAAACACAAAATAAATGAATATAATACTGATGAATAAATAAAAACAGCAATGTCTTACCAAAACGTCTTCGGAGCAGCTCTAAGAAGTCACTTTTGAACTCCCTATAAAATCAGAATTTATAATCACCTTTGATCTCAAAGACAGCTGGATCAATGGATGGATGTGGATAAACTGTGTGTTGACTTACTCTGAGAAGTAGTTCAGGAACTGGTAAGGGTTCTCTGAAGCTAACAGCAGCTGTCTCTGATGAGACTCAGACATGCAGTGACATTTAAACCCATTCTGCAATCAAGATAGATCATGTTAGCTGACAATATTGGCACAACCTATATTGCTCAAAATCATGTCCAGATAGGCTCAGTGTCCATATGTTGCCCCAAAATGCTGTCTAACTAGGTTTTGACACAAATGAGACAATGATACCCAACACAGTCATTGCCTATAACGCACAAACATATGCTGACTACATAGGGAGGAGGTCACTTGTTTTTAAGACAGTCTATGGCGTTGGTAGCTTACTAAGTTTACACTGAATCATTTAGCATGTTGCAAGACACATATTACATATTATAATCAAACATGCTATCTGGAAAGGCAGCAAAGGTTTTGTAACATGGCCTAAGATATCCAATAACGCTCTTTAGGTAACTATAGAGGCAATGGTGTCAAAAAAGGCTGAAAAAATATAGGAAAACATATACAAAACATAGGACAATTAATACAGACTAAGTAGTACTTATACCTAAATTAGATAAGTTATACACGCCAAATTACGTGTTAATGAAGAATAAGACACGTTCACATAAACTTACTTCATCTCGACACTGTTTCTGACACATCTGACAATACCAGCGCAGTTTCTGAAGGCCTTTGGCTTTAATTCGGTTTCCAATCGCTTTAGGACTTAAAAAATCAGCTTTCCCCATTTTAATCAGTCCAAAAAATCAAGATTTACTGAAAAATAATAACAGTTCCAGCGTCTCAACACTTCCCACTCTTCCGTGCGTTGTGACGCAATCCCTCGCTTTGCTAACATGCGTGTTTCGTCACTGATCCGTGTGTATCTGTACTATCGCGAGATTATGATGAGAACGTCTTTCTGCGCTTTATTTGCGCCTGCGCAGACCGGCGGCTCTGACCTTCATTGAAGTGAACATGTTCGCCAGGACCAGCGCGGCGGTGTTCCTCCCACAATGGTACGAATTTATTGATTTGCTGAATATTTATTTTTCTAGGTATATGCATTTAATGTGCGTTTTTAAGTAATGAAGCTAAATTGTGTCAGTTAGTTAGTGAAATGCGGATGAGGTGGAACAAGGACGCGCTGAACTTTAGGCCGCAGTGTGCTTAAGCGTATATGACAGTGCGCGACTTGACATTTCCATGTTTATTTTGGTTATTTAATGGAAATACTCTGCTAAACCCACATACTTAATGAAATTATGTTCTTGAGTTCTGAACCGGAAACCGTTTCATCTTGTCGTTCAATGATAGCAGTGTGGGTTTCCAGGGTATGCATTGCTTTCAATGTAACTTAAATTGCTGTCATATTCATTGATGCATCCTTGACCTGAGACTTATTATATTGTATTTATTTGTGGATGAGCATAACTTTTATATAAAACGTTTTTTGCAGTGGGCAGGTCAGGAACATGGCTACCTTGAAGGACAGTAAGTAAATCTTCCTTTTGCTTTATAAAAGGTCAGTTGACATTAATGTCTGTACAAATGCAGGTTTGTTTTAGTTAATGCACTTAATGTTATTTGTATGTGGCTAATATGCGTTTTGCTGTAATGTTATGATATCTAACAGACAGTTGTATGAAGTTTCTGACCATTGTTTTGTTTTTTGGTTTTTTTTTCCTATCACCAGTCACCATTCGGTTGAAGTCCATCAAGAACATCCAGAAGATCACCAAATCCATGAAGATGGTGGCAGCAGCAAAGTATTCCAGAGCTGAGAGATCCCTGAAGCCCGCCCGGGTCTATGGAACCGGTGCTATGGGTATGCAACATGATCCACAAAATTAAGTTTGTAATGCACAGATATTCTGATATACATTTAGAACGTCTAGTGATAATGTGGTAATGTTATTTCTTTCATAACTTTGTTGTTTAGCTCTATACGAGAAAGCTGAGATCAAGGCTCCAGAAGATAAGAACAAGCACTTGATCATTGGTGTGTCATCTGACCGTGGTCTCTGCGGTGCCATCCACAGCAGCGTGGCCAAAGCCATAAAGAGTGAGATTGCCAAGCTCTCTGGTGCTGGCAAAGAGGTCATGATTGTTAATGTGGGTGACAAACTCAGAGGTCTGCTTTACAGGTAGCTTTTTCTCCCTTTTATTCTCATTCAGTCATTTAAGTTTGTAGATACATCACAGTGGTTTCAAATACCACTTTTTGCAATGTTCTTTTCTTGAATCTCTTCCTCTGCTTCTGTAAACCATCAGGACCCATGGCAACCACATCCTGATCAACTGTAAGGAGGTGGGCCGCAAGCCTCCCACTTTTACTGATGCTTCTGTCATTGCCACAGAGCTGCTGGACTCTGGCTACGAGTTCGACAAGGGATCCATCGTATACAACAGATTTAGGTTTGACACATAATACACATTGTTATATACTGAAAATAGAACCTTATTTTATTGCTTTTGATGCTGATTTGTGTCCTCTTCAGGTCTGTGATTTCATATAAGACAGATGAGAAACCTCTATTTTCCATGGACACTGTTGCAAACTCAGGTATTGTTTCATTGTTGGACTGAATACCTATCATGACACGTATAACAAAATAATAATTGGATTACAGTTGAAACCACATTAAACATGTCAGAGAGCCCAGCTCGTTTGTGAGCGGGAGTAAATCTAGGGATGCATGATGTATTATGTTGTTGCTTGTCGGGCAATATTATTGTTTTTATTATTATTATTATTATTATTATTATTATTATTATTTATTTTTATTAAATGGTAATTTTAAAAAAAAAAATTATTGGGCATTCTCATTTCCCCGATAATTTTTAGA
The DNA here is from genome assembly GCA_021397915.2 of Tor tambroides. Lineage (NCBI taxonomy): Eukaryota > Metazoa > Chordata > Actinopteri > Cypriniformes > Cyprinidae > Tor > Tor tambroides. Next base: position 73,981 of record JAFVLL020010667.1, read on the forward strand.
TTTCGATCACCTGTGCCATCATTTAACATGCTTTATGTAATCTATACATAAAATAATGCATGTAATCTTTAGAAAATAGCAATCAAAATTCTTTTTCATACTGTAGATTATAAGATGCATATATAGCTGCAGTTGTACAAAGTTCATTTGTAGTCTTTAATATATTTTATTTGTTTAATTATCAGTTATTATTGTTTAATAATATCAATTATTATAAAAATTATTGTTATAATTTAATCCCAGGGAAAGCAAGAGCTGATAAAATGTAAAAAAACTGTAACTTGAATGCAATGTAAGTCGCTTTGGATAAAAGCGTCTGCTAAATGCATAAATGTAAATTAAAAATTTATAGATTCTTTTTTTTAACTGATTGAAAACATTCCAAGGCATCTCAGGACTGTCATAATAATAATAATAATGAAAGAAGAATGTGTGTGTGTATATATACATACATATATATACACATACACATACACACACACACACACACACACACACACATATATACACACCCACACACAATAATATATACTACAGGAATAAATATGTATACAGTAATATACAAACATGTATGATAATTATATAAAAATGTCAGGCAGAAACAGCTGTACACCCTTTATCTGCCAAATCATGAAAACAATTATTAGTTTAACAGTATTAGACAGCATTTTGACATCAGTGCACTCCAAAAAAATAAAAAATACTGATACAATCTTGTAAGAAATGTTATCCCAATAAATGGGTATATTGTTATCAGTAAAGCCTTATTTCATGCATGTCCTTGTTGTTGTGCTAAATATGACTAGATTTGCTGGGTTTTAAGGTGTGCTCAAGTGACACTGCAACAGAATCGATCATTTGTCATGTGTTATGTTCAGAAAACATGGGCATCTATGATGACATCGATGCTGATGTGCTGAGGAATTATCAGGAGTTTGCTCTGGTCAACATCATCTACTTCGGGATGAAGGAGTCCACCACCAGTGAGCAGAGCGCCAGGATGACCGCTATGGACAGTGCCAGCAAGAACGCTTGTAAGTCATTTTATACGTCATCTTCCTTTCAGTTTCAAAAGGCTTTGATGGCCGGTTTCCTATTTTCCTCGCTAAAGATTGATCTTTACTAATGTTATCACTCAAACTTGAGAATTCTCATTTGCAATCTTGTCTCTTTTTTTTCTTTCCATCAGCTGAGATGATTGACAAGCTGACTCTGACCTTCAACCGAACCCGCCAGGCCGTCATCACTAAGGAGCTCATTGAGATCATTTCTGGAGCTGCTGCTCTGTAAGATGTTTTTTCTCTTTCTTTGCCCATCTCTTACCCTCATTATAACCCATGCATGCCACCTGTCTTCCTCATTCATTCATTCTTTTTATTGGGTTATGGTTTTCTAATGCCCTGTTCTGTTACATCCACAGCATGTTTATTTCTTTTAATTTTATAAACTCATCTGTTTTATGTGTTGTTTTTACACCATTAATTTATTAACCCACATTAATCTAATTTCCATCTTTCCCTCACTGACCTTCCATAATATGCATGCATTCACCGTTCACAGAACCTGAAGCCCAACTGAGGTAACGTCCTGCAGCAGACTGTAAAATATATTGTGTGCTTATAGAGAAATAGCATTGACAATGCTCTTTTTTTAGTATTCTTGCTTTCTTTATAAGGTGTTTTGTTGCATGTGGTTGGTTCCTTTATTGGGTTTGGTCAAAACAGAGAAATTAATTTCCACAGGCCATTAGTAAAATCTGCATAAGTTGAGTAAAAGAGCTTTATTTTTTAATTGTCTTATCGGTTAAGCCTGAAACATAATCTATATGCAAGTACATGAATGTAAATGCTTCTTTCATATAGAGTGTTTCTGGCCTTGTACTTGACTAATATATGTTCACACCAACACAAATGTTTGTCGCAACCATTCGCGTGCAATTTGACTGTTCAGACCAATGCTGAAAAGAAAACGGCAGAAAGGCTGAATGAAATCGCAAATTCACTCTCTGCCAGTAGGTGGAGCTTGTTAAACAGCGGTAAACAAGGATGGCTGTGTGCAACTTTACACAACTTCCTCCACTGTTCGTTGTAGCTCAGCACAGTAGTCTTTTTTGTGAGCAGTTTTACGTAATCACATCGGCTGTGTGCATGTGACCAAAAGCGCAAATCTTATTGGTTAGCGAGGTTTTTCCGTAGTGCGTTGAGCACCTCTCTGTAAAAACAAACGGCTGCCTTGACGGCATGCAAATGTTCATATCGATCAGCGGTGTATGCGATTGTGAAATTTTTTTCGCAACTAATCTTCGCACTCAACATTTGTTTTGGTGTGAACAGGCCTTGAGTGTTTAGAATATACTAAATATTTCTTTTCTCATTACAGATAAAGAGGAGCCCTGTGAACGTTCAGTGTGGTTCTGGCGCACATGCTCTCCAGTTCAGTCACCTGGTGTAGAATTCATAAATATATATGTGCTTCTGTTTGTACAATTATCAGAGAAAATAAAACTCTTACAGAGAAACACCATCCATTTGAGTCCTAATGTATGTCCTAATCAGCTTTGATCGGCCTCTTAAAAAAATAAATAAGTTTCCCGTCTCATGCTTGTTTTCCATTGGAATTAAAGCTTGTGAACTCTTCTTTGAAGCCACGGGCTCAGCTACGCTCAGAGGTTATCAATACACAGAGCAATTGAAGAGAAGACATCTGCCAAAACAGAACACAAGGTCAATCCTTCCAATAAACCCTCTCTGGCATTTACGTATTTTGCTTAAAACAGTATTAAGTTACTCTGAACTGATTACTGATAAACCCAATTGACTTAACGGCATCCTTATTGTTCCTTCTTATAATTGCCAATCAAAACAAGTTTAGCCTCCTTGTTATCCATTTGAAACTCAAGCCCAGCCAGCCACCACAGTATCAGATTAAATGATCAGGCTGCGGTGTTCGGTGTCTGGATCCATGAAAGGGTGAATTTGGGGGTCACTGATTGTAGAAGAGGGTCTGATCTATTAAAGTAATGGACAAGTAGAAAGTTTGACCATATGGGTCACTCATACATTATTTAATCAGCTGCCACTGGAGCTCAGATTCTGATGGTTATCATCTGAGAACTGATGCACATCACCATACCCAACCTTTGTTTTTTTTCTTCTGAAGATGTTATTGAGTCATCCGAGTTCATTATGCATTAAAAATTGTTTAAAAATATAAGAATATTAGTAAATGATTCAGTGCACAATTGACAATCAGGCATTTGTATTTGGAGAAAAAATAGTTTTTTTGTTGCATTCCATCTTTACTGTAATATTAATATAAGCATATGATCTGACTTTGAAATCACTTTTTAACAACTTTAATAATATGCTTGAAATTTACGGTCAGAAATATTTTTTCAGCATCAAAAATAATTTGATTTAATTTTACTTTTGTATAGAAGTGAATCTTTCACAAAAAACGTTCCACAGTGGGGAAAGAGTTGTTTCTTTTGTAAAATACTAAATCCAACTCATACAGCCTTTTCTGAGTAAATTATATAAATTGGTATAGACTTTTACTTAAAATAACTAATAAAATAACTAACCATAGTTCTACTGTAAACTACAGTAGTAGTATTAGTACTATGGTAGACATAGATATATTAAATAAGTTCAAAATAAGTCCAAAATATATGTATCATGTCATATACAAAACCACAATTTTATTATGTTTTTTTTTTTTTTTTTTAATGATTCACATAATTTATTTTCTGGGTAAATCCTTATATGACCCTACTATAACAGTCTGTGACATAAAAATGACAATTTAATATTTATTTAATGAACATAATAAACAGCAAAGCAGACCTACAAATACGTGACCATACAATATGCCACATATTATTATTATCATTCTTATTAATGCCATGTACAAAAACAATAAAATACACTGAGATACACTAAGAAATATTCATTCAAAGGCAAAAAAGCAAAACAAAGAAATAATAAACCAGTGCTGGAGTACAATAATAAACAAAATGTATAATATAACTTCATGCAACAATCTCATACTTGATTTCAAGTATATTTATGAGAATCTCATAGATCATGTGATAACGTAAAAGAAGCACTGAAAAGTTTGTTGAACCGGTAAATGAAAGGTTCGAAAAACCTTTAAATATCAACCATAGCCTTTTAATTACTGACTTATTATCTATTACAAAGGCTACTCGAAAACAAAGAAGAACAGAAGCTTTATACATTTTTTTAAAGGAAATATTCAAGGCTTTACACACCATCACCACTAACTTACATGTGCAGGTGGTCTAATCGAGCAAGCTATAATCGATCAGACGCTCCGCTCTTCTGCGCATGCGCGATCGATTGCTCCGCAATGTTTCGCTCGGTAGGTAAAGATGGCGGCTCCTATGGAAGCGCCAATGTCCCTATTCATGTGAATTACCAAAACAAAGCCTTTCCAGGAGCCGTGAGAGCGGGCTTTCGGGAGCGGAGACATGTGTGAGAGTTACGCGCGCTCGCTGCTGCGGGTCTCCGTGGCGCAGGTGTGTCAGGCGGTGGGCTGGGATGCGGTGCAGCTGAGCGCCTGTGATCTTCTGTCCGATGTGCTGGAGAGATACTTACAGCAGCTGGCACGGAGCTGCCACCGATACTCCGAGCTCTGTGAGTCGTTTAACACTCCTTTCTGACCCTTGGAATAGTGTGCACTGGAGAGAGTTAGTGTACGCTGTTGATGGTGTGTTTGTTGTTAAGCCCCGCCCACTACAAGTGTTGTTTGCATGCTAAGCTAACTAGCTCCTCAAATGGGGAGTTTACTGTTATTGCGTTAAAACGTTCTTAACGAACTACTTTTAGTCCATTTCTTTGACTTCTTAACGCGTTGTTTTTTTTTTTGTAAGACGTTAGTTTGGACGCTAGCCATCGAACTTCTGTGTCTGTATGTTTTGACAGCTGACTAGAGGCTAGTTAGCTGTCTCTTTAGGCTTTAACAGATATATCAGCTTTTGCTTAACAGACTGTATGTTGCTCAAAATGAAGTGGAATGTGAAATAGTATACCTTTCGGAGGTTGAATGTTTGCTGCACTTTAAACCAGATAATGAGGAGTAGTTTGCAGGGATTCCCACTTGTTGCCATAGTGATTATTTAAGCTGCAGCATCATCTGTGTATGTGCAGTTCATGTGTTCAAAACAGTGTTATTTTATTATCATTCAGATACTGTTATAGTATCTATTAATTAAGTCAGAAGTTTTAGTTGTGTTTTTTAAAATGACATTTCAGTTGTTATTTCAGTACATCAAATTTCCATCTAGCTAAAATAAAACAAGTTAAAGTTTTATATATATATATATATATATATATATATATATATATATATATTCCTTTGTTTATTTATTCTTTTTTTATTCTTTATTAAGTACCATTTTTTTTTGTTTTAGTTAACTGTAATAGCCCTTCAAAACAAAGCAACTATATCTTCTACCTTCTTTTTTGTGAAAGTGAGAGTTTGCAAAACATTGCTCATTTATGTGGCATTGTTTGTTTTTTTGTTTAAATGTTTGGAATGTTGTTTGAAAGTGCTATTTTATTGTCATTGAGAAACTATTATATCTTAAATTAGTTTTCATTTTTGTACTAATTGGTAGTTTTTTGTCGTAGTAAGTTTTAGTAATGTTGTTTGTTTCTGTCATTAGTTTTTTTTAAATTATGTCTTTTTATTCATTTTTATTTCAGTTTTAGTCCTTTTAGTACATCGAGTTAAACTAAATGAAAACTAGACATGTTGAGAAAAAATGGTTGAAATAAAACAAGTTTATTTATATTTTTTTAATTTAACTATAATAACACTGATTCAAAACAGATACACTTTCTTTTATTTGTGCATTTAGTAATAAAGCAACTGTATCTTTACTTGCTTGTCATCAAAGTTAGAGTCTAGTACAAAACGTTGCTCGTTGGGGACCATGTTTTGCTGTTTTTGTGCTTTTAATTGGCCATGTTTGTAAAGTTTTGTGAATGTTTGTTTTGAAAGTTTGGTTTGTTTGCATGCATATGTAGAAATGTTTTGAAAACTTAGTTGTCACATGAAGGCATTTGTTTTTGAGATGTAGCTAATAACGTTATGACACAGCCGAAAGGTATTTATTTTTAGTTAGTTGTTTGTTTAGTTAGGTAGTTAGTATAATAACCACTAAACTGTGTATTGTACCTTGTTTGAGGTATTTTCTTACTTATTGGTGTGTTTTCTTTCTCTCTTGAAATGTATTAGGCTTAAATATTATATTTAATGTCCATTTATTTATTATTTGGTATGTTTGGTTGCTGAACACACATTAATTCCATATGTTGCATAGCATAATGTCTCTCTCTTTTCTTGCAGATGGACGTACAGACCCTGGACTGAGTGATGTGGACCAGGCTTTTGGACTTTTGGGAGTCAGTATATCTGAACTCGAGGACTATGTAAATAACATGGAGCCTGTTGGCTTCCCACAAACTATCCCTCAGTTTCCCATCAGCAAGAGCAGCGTTCTGCAGTTTCCTGCTGCTGGCTTTGACACGGACGCCCGTGAGGCCCTGAGGGGCGAGAGGAGAGACTATATCCCAGAGTACTTCCCTCCACTCGTCTCACTGCAGGAAGGTACGTACCACCATCGCTATAGAGGCGAAACCGAAAATATGCAAGCAACAAGTTATCAAAAGATAATAGAACAGTGTTGTTTGCCGATTTATTGGCTACTGCATTGGCAGATGTATTTGTCCGAACGAAAGTGGTATTCTGAGCCCATTTTAACTTGGCATTTTAAAAATAAAACAATTTAATGGCAGCAAATGATACACACAGAAACACTGAATTTAAGTGAATAATAATAGTTTTTTATATTTGATATTTATAAATTTATATTTGATTTAATTAGTAATTAACATGACCTGTGTGTATTATCACTAATAACAAATTTATGTCTATCACAATATTAATGATATATCAAAATCTGTACCATTTCACACATTTGTAATTTCATGCAGTATATACTGTCATGTCGCAGAGCGCAAACTCAAGTACTCATGCCCATCTTGCCAAAATGCTTTGCTCTGTGCCCATATTGAGTTCCGTCCCATACAGTGGTGCACACAGGAACCTACATATCCCATGATCTCCCAGTGCTGCAGTCCTTCACTCTCACCCCATCCGGCTCATATCTCCCACACACAAACACACATTCGCCTTCTCATCACATACAGCGGAGGCAGTGCCAGTGGGTGGTGGAGGGGCGGACATGATCAGGGTTGTTTCAGGTCGGACAGGAAGCTCTCTGGCTGTGAGGTGTGTTTGTGGGTGTCGGTGTGTGTGAAACAGGAAGTCGGCGGGCTGTGGGCTTTCAGCCATGTGTGTGTGTGAGAAGCTGGCGGAGGTCCGGCCCGGATGGCAGACATCCCAGGTGAGTGTGTGTGTGTGAGAGAGAGTCCAGCCAGGGCAGGGGGTCTAACTGGGCTTGGAGCCAGCGCTCAGCTGGATGCCCCTCTGCCAGAAGAAAGACTCAGGGTCTCTTTTTCTCCTTCTCCTCCATTTCCATTTGTTTCTTTTTTCCTGTCTCCCTTTTCTTCCTCATAGATCAGGTGGAGGTCGTATTACACCCGAACACACTTCCACGTAGTCATGCCACAAATCTACATGTGCTCTTATAGTCAAAACAGACAAAAGTTTAAGCATACAGCATATTTTTCTGTAATATATAATATGTACTATATATATTTCTCTCCAAACCACAAAGGTTATGGAGCCCCACTGTGTATTTGAGTGTTACGAACACAAATGGATTTTTGTGTGGTTTGTATTTTTAGTGCTACTTGCTTAAGGAAACTTCTTTTTCACTACTCCTCATGGTTAGGGTTAGTGATTAGAACAAACCCCTTATAATAAGGATTAATTGTTGATTGGGGTGGGCGATATACCAGTAGACACGATTAAACAGTAGAAATTTTCTGCTAGGTCATGAAAATTGTTTTTACTCAGATTTAAGCATTGTTGTTCAAAAACAAGTGATGTTAACCCATTGAAACGCAATCAGCAGTGAAAGAGAACTCATTGCGCTATATGCGTGTGCTGTCTGAGAGACTGTTTCTGAGTGCTGTGGGAGTACTGAATGGAGTTATTTTGCTGCTTTATAGGCCTTGAACAGTTAAATACACACACTTGTATGTGTTAAAACGGCCATCTTTGCAAGTATGCTTGTAAACACAGTAATTTAGGTCTTAAGTGAAAGCAAACAGCTGAGAAAGAAAGCACGTGTATGTTGGATCCAGTCAGCTCTTAAAGTGACAGCAGTCTAATATTCCTGCTGTCTGTCATTCATGTTAATCAAACAACAAAAAAACAAAAGAGAGAAAATCTCTAACTGCTCTTCACTTTTGTAACTTTAATAAGAAGGAATATATATTTAATTTACACAGTGAAGAATGTGCAGAGGTTTTATAGGCAACATTTGAATACTTTATACAGTGTATGTAGCATTTCTTATTTATTTGTTCTACTTTAGTTTTAGCTTTTTTTTGCTATTGCTTTTAAGTCATTTCTTGTTCTTACTTATTTAATTGCTGACTGTTTACTTGTCTTCAGCTTGAGCTTGAGGATTTTTTTTATTTTTATTTAAGTTAGTATTTTTGTGATATTGACACTGGTGTCAAGAATTATGACATTTCTATGGTATCAAAAATTTTGATATTATAAAGACCTTATTTAAAGCAAAAATAAGTGTATCCTGATGTATATCATTACCGTGAAATAAAATTACTCAAATCATGATATTTAAGATATTGGTCATATTGCCCACCTCTAATTGTTGACCTGTAACCCATCCTGCATTATTGCAAATGGGCCAAAACACTAAAAATCTCAAAGACTTACATTTGAAGAAGTGACCTGAGTCACTAAAAAACAGAATATAGTAAACTTTGATGGCTGATTTGTTTCTGAACGCCCTATAGCAAATCCATATCAACCAGTGTTATTTTAGTATTAATTATATACTATTATTTATTATATTTATATACTATTATTTAAGACTCATTTTTATATTTATTTATAATTGTATTTAAATCTATATTATTTTCACACATATATATATATATATATATATATATATATATATATATATATATTTATATTCAGTTTTATTTTGTTGTTTCATTTTTAGTATTAGTAACTTAAGTGCTTCAACTCAAAATGTAAGTGTTTCATCTAATATTTGTTTTATTTTACACTAAGCTTAATTAAAATGAACAAAATAGGTTTTTAAAGGAGCCAGGATATTAAATATCACCTTAGCAACATCATTGTAACTTTTTTTCCTAGTCTGGTAGTATGATTCACTTCTGCAGTAGCATGTTTAGCCACAGGTTGGCGCTATGTGACCATATTTTTGCCCTTCATCTGAATGTGTCTTTTTTTATTTTCTCCATTTCTCTTGTAATTTATAATACTCTGTGAATGAAGATTTTAATTTAATATCAAGTTTGAATAGTATTATTATTATTATTTGCCTAAAATTCATACTGTTTGTTCAAGTAAACAGTGTAGACAAATAAATTCTATTAGTTTTTGAAGTAAAAGTGAAAATTCACCAGCCTGCTAGTTTGTTTTGAAGGGTTGCTGGGGACTTCTGAGTGGTTGCTTACTGACCCAAGTCAAAAGACCTCACTCATAAGACTGTATGATATTCTTGTCCCTAGATGGCTCAGAGAAAATATAAGAAAAGTAATAGCGGACTTCTCCCTAACAAGCCACAAAGTTTGTGCCGATGTCAGTTATGTATAGTACAAACAATTAAACATTGATAGACACTGAGATCAAATGCACAACACTGAAAGTGTGTTTTTAGACCATTTAGACCTTAAAATAATTTTGTCATAATAATCTGTCAATTTCAGTTTCATTACATGAACGCAGATTCGACAGAGTTGTTGTCGTTACTGCAGTGGTGGGTTTTCTCCCAGTCAACAGGCTCTTGTTTGTCTATTGTGTGGGAGCGTATTGTTGTTCAGTCCTGAGGGAAGAAGGTAATGGGAGGTAGAGAGAGTGCGATTGCATCTGTACACTGAAATTACCAGTGATCACACAGGCTGATAAAGTCTCTCCGTCTATGCAGAGAGAGAACAAGATTAAGATGACTGCTCTGGAAATTTACAGCTGCAAAATAAAGCTGCGGCACAAGAACATGGTCCTGTTGGTCTTTATGCTGTAAAACTTGACAATTAATTTGATGTGCATGTATGCTGTACAATGTGACAATCACGGTCAGTCAAGACAAGTGTATGCTAAATATAAAGCTGTGTGGAACAGTGATTTAGACCAATGAGATCTGGATGGGCAGGCCTACCCAACATGACCCCACAAAATAAGCACCCAAGCAACGGGATGTCCCAATGCTCATTCCTTCTCGTGGGATGGTGAGATTTACTTAAAAGAGTCTGTTTGAATAAATGCAATTTTTCTTTATTATAATGGTAGCTTCTAGTTGTTATTGCATTCCATGCTTTGCTTGCAGGTTTAGCACCTTTAATTTTAACAGGAGCTGCTAGTTTAGCTGCATTGCATGCAGCATAGATAGCTCATTGATTATAATAGGTGCTGTTGGGTTAGCATGCATAGTCATAAACAATTTTATTGATTTAAACAGACATTGCTAGTTTTGTTGCATTTCATGCTTTCAATATAGACAGCTTTTTAAATAGTAACAGGCTTCTAGTTTTGTCCCATTACATGCTTGCAGCTTTGAAAAAAAAACTTTTTTGCATTGCATTGCATGAATGCATCATAGCAGCTTTGTTGATGTTAACAGCCCCTGCTAGTTTTGTCGCATTACATGCATTATAGACAACGGCCACTATCGCACTACGTGCATTAGACAGCTTTGTTAATATTAACAGGCACTGCTAGTGTTGTCACATTGCATGCATTAGACAGCTTTGTTGATACTAATAGCCATTGCTTGTTTGGTCGCATTGCATGCATGCATTATAGACAACAGCCACTGCTAGTTATGTCGCACAGCTTTGTTGATACTAATAGCCATTGCTAATTTTGTTGCATTGCATGCATCACAGCCAGCTTTGTTGTTACTAACAGCCACTGCTAGTTTTGTCGCATTGCATGCATTATAAACAACAGCCACTACTAGTTATGTCATATCGCATGCATTAGACAGCTTTGTTGGTACTTAGTCACTGCTAGTTTGATCGCATTACATGCATTAGACAGCTTTGTTGTTACTAACAGACACTGCTAGTCTTGTCGCATTGCATGCATTATAAACAACAGCCACTACTAGTTATGTCATATTGCATGCATTAGACAGCTTTGTTGGTACTTAGTCACTGCTAGTTTGATCGCATTACATGCATTAGACAGCTTTGTTGTTACTAACAGACACTGCTAGTCTTGTCGCATTGCATGCATTATAGACAACAACCACTACTAGTTATGTCATATTGCATGCATTAGACAGCTTTGTTGGTACTTACAGTCACTGCTAGTTTGGTCGCATTACATGCATTAGACAGCTTTGTTGTTACTAACAGCCACTGCTA
>JAFVLL020010670.1:0-34210 GCA_021397915.2 Tor tambroides
CTCAGATTCCAGATTTTCAAATAGTTGTATCTCGGCCAAATATTGTCCTATCCTAACAAACCATACATCAATGGAAAGCTTATTTAGTCAGCTTTTAGATGGTGTATAAATCTCAATTTTGAAAAATTGACACTTAAGACTGGTTTTGTGGTCCAGGGTCACATTTATTCTTCTGTGGAACATAAAAGAAAATGGGTGAGTAAATGATAGCAGAATTTTCATTTATGGGTGTAATATCCCTTGAATGTATATCTAATTAAGGAATATAAAAAAGGAATTGTTGTAAAGAAGCTTAATAATACAGTAAAGGGAACTATTGCAGCAAAAGAAAGGTGTTGGATTTTCGCAAGTCTATCAGAGTCAAAATTAATTCAGCTAAATATCCTATAATTCTGCTAAATACGGTAGCGGGGGGACAGAATTGGCTTAAGCTTGTGCTCAGGATTTTTTAAACCTTGGAAAAGCTCCCTGGCAGGAGAATGAAGGGTAGCTTGAGGTGTTTTGAGTTGCGAAAATTGTATCCTTTCGCCTCTGTTCTGCCAGCTGAGCGTGTGCCAAACTAATAAAGCCGGTATGGAGGCCTACCAATCGTTTTGTACGGCCGTTACACCTTGGACCCTTGTTGAGAGGGCAAAGGCACTATCGGAACATCCAGACTGTGGGGTGAGGGGCTGCTGCTGGCCAGGGGTCCTGAGTGGGTGAGCAGCCTTTGTTCCTAGTAGCCGCTCTGAAAGATGAAGTGGGCATCTGTGAAACACAAAAAAGGAAGTGACATAAGTGAGTGCTGAAGACAATACAGGAGACTGTCATTCTTTGTTCGTTCCTTTATTCTGTGGTGACAGTGACCTTTAAAAATGGCTCATCTTCCCACCCCACTATTATCACTGTAGTCTATCCTTCCAAGATTTGAGAGGAGGTCAGCGTTTAAATAGACCTCTAAAGCCAAACAATAAAACATGACTCATTTAAATGGGTCAGTAACCCCAAAAGGATACTTGATACAAACCAACTCTGTACCAGAGAGTAAAATTTAAACCAATATTCAATATAACAGGGTTAAATTTAAATAATACATGTCTAGGTCGCTTTTCACCCCAAAATCAATAAAAATATAAGATTTTATTTTGCATTAAGAAAATAGTCTATTTTTAGATGTTTTTCCCCCAAAATTTCTTCCAAATACTAATTTTGGTGATTCAACCACACATGTATTTCTAGTTTATAATGTTATGTATTTAGTTTATTCAAGAATTTAGTAATTCAAGAAATGCTACTGTTATATATAAATGTTTTATTTTTTAATGTTTTATAAATGCAAAAATGTATTTCTGTATAAGTAATTTTAATTATGTATTTTCTTTTTTATTTCTTTTGATTTTTGGAGTAAAATATGATGTTAACTGGATTCATGAGATTCATCCTTTTGCTCCTAAAGGACAAAGACTATAAGATGCTAAAATTTCAGCAGTTGAGGTGCCTATGAGGAACAGTGCTAAATCAGTTTTCTTCTTCCTAAATTTGTGTATATTATAATGTTGTTCAGTTTTAGCTTTCAGCATGAGATCATAAAGCGTACGCAGAGAGAACGATTTATTAGGCGGATTTAAGATGCGAGTTCTCCACAGGGAAGTCCTAACCAGCACATCCTTGAGTCAGTTCTCCGACACTCAGAGCCTCGGCTCTCATAAGCAGATTACTGCTGATACCTCACTGTGTTCAGTAGTGACAGATGGGGAAGAAATGATGCTGGAAGATAAAGGCAAGCCGGGAGAGAAGCAGACAAACTGGAGGTGAACGGACATGAAAGAAAAGAGGCTTTCCAGTGAGCCTGGAAGGGAATGACAAAGAACTGGGAAAGAGTCTAGGAAAGTAGAGGAAGCTGCTTGATATCTTGGAAAGAAAATCTGTACCTGTGACTGGCTATTTCCCAAAGTGCAAATGGTTTTTGCTCTAAGTCTATTTATTTAGCTGTAGGTCAAATAGCTCAGAATCCCCCTCTGCTCAATAATGCAAAGCCGCAGGGCATTTTCCCTATTGTGGATAAACTAGAAACTGGCACAAGGCATACTCAAATGTAATTTCCAGATGTGATCCCATTGATTAATAATAAAACTGATATTTCGACTTATTAATCTTCTTTCTATCTAGAGCTGGGTATCGTTCAAAATTTTTCGATACCGATACCTTGAGTTCGATACCGGTTCCTGAACGATACTTTTTTCGATACCAATTTTATGAAATCAGTTTTAACAACATTACATTACCTCCAAAAATTTTGGTTTTATTTTTTTCAGCTTGTTGACATTGATACAGACTCAAAGACTCATCTCCTGAGACACTGCACAAAGGAACAAAATATATCCAACACAATAAATCAGTGCAAATAATTTTAAGAAAGCTCAAATAGTTTTCAGTTTACACTAGTGCGTGTTTAAAACGCATAGCTCAGACAGAATCATCATTTCAATTCATTTATTCTGGGTTGTTAAAGACTTCAAGAAATTTAAAATCTTTAATAAGTGGGTGTTATATTCTCTTTCACCATGTTTTTTTTTGTTATTAAATTCTGTGTTGTAGTATGTCTAATTATTTGAAAGCATAACAACTGCTTAGTTTATTCAAATTTATTCTTAAAATAGCCTTATGAAATGTTTTATTTTTCCCCAGAAATTCTGTGTTCTGTATCTGGTTTTCAAATGAAGGCATAAAACATTAATTTCATTTCTCCTTTAAATTACTGAAAATCAAATTTTATTTATTTATTTTGGCAAGCTAAATTTTACTATTATAATTCAAACATGGAAGAAATGTTGTGTGATCTTTACTTAAAAAAAAAATAGTTTTAATAATTGTAATAGTAGCCTAGTAGTAGCAGTATGTACACTCTGCTGAACAATATTAATATATTTCTGCCGCAATGTCTTCCAAGTTAAACCGAACTTTTATTTTGACGGGTTGCCGTGAATACCCTTACAGTTCTGTGTGTGTATAATATGACGCTAGTTTTACTCAAATCAAATGGTAAAATGCTCATGAAGTGACTCTCAGTGCAGTTCAGGAGATGTTGTTCATGTGTTTATGACCTCATTTAGACAGCAGACGCTGAAATGACCGCAAGCGTAACACGCGCTTCAGTCTGTGTGTAAACACAACCGCGCGATATAGAGAGCAAACTGCTCCGTACGCTTTCGAATCGCTCTCGCGGATGTCAAACACTGGTCGATCTGCGCCGTGTCGCTTCTAGTCAAACACACCTAGTGCTGCAGGCTTATTGCCTCACTGACGCTGATGAGATTAACCCCTTAGGTATCGAAATTTGGTACCGAACGACAAGACGTTTTTCGATACTCGGTGGTATCGAGGCAATTCGGTCGGTGCCTAAAAAGTATCGAACTCGATACCCAGCCCTATTTCTATCTGGTGTAATAATATTACCTATTTTAGTTTAGTCTCACAGACTGCTTTGAATTATTTCAATGTGAGCTCTTTTATTCTGAGGTTTTGTTTTGATTAGATGTTTATGTGCAATTCCCATAATGTTTTCTGGAAATGACGCGAGCCTCATTAAGAGGTGATCTGGAGGGAAAGTGGTCTTTCGTCGCTCTGCTGTTGAAAATGAAGGTTGTGTACGGTACCTGATTGGCACAGCCTGGTCTTTGTGTGAGAGCCAACAGAGACCATGTGGCTTCTTGTTGTGAAGAAACCAGGTACAGGAGGTCTTTGTTTCTGAAGAACTCTATGTGTCTCTGTGGATATTTCACTCATAGAAAACCGGCAGCGCATTTCTCAAAATATAAGATAATTGATAACTTTTTAATATTCTCTTTTAAGTAGATATAGAGTCACATTAGATATAAAGTTGCATTTGCAAGATACAGCCATGCACATTTTGAGATGTGTAGCCATATTGTGTAATATAAAGTAGCATAATCATTGGTGATGTAGTAAATTTAAGTTAAAATATATGTATTTTTAGTTTAACACTCCAGGAAAATACATGTTAGCTTTCCTGAACTGAAATCTCTAATAAAAATATTATAGTCACAGTTGATCATAAAGAACTCTCTACAGCTATCTTACCCATCTGCCCTCTACAATCTGACAGACACTTTATAGAGGTGAAAGTCTTTGGATGACACACAAGACAAACCGTTTTTCTTCCATATCTGCCTGGCTTCAGAAATTTCTACTGACTGGAGCTGTGGCTCTGAAGTGCTCTTTGGATGTGGAATAAAATGGATTTCACAGGACTAGGGACAGGAGTAACAGCTCATACTTATCAAACAGACAACCTCATTTTCTCTTGGTTCCCTGCACTGTGGGCTGCAGAACACATTTTGAAGTCAATTCCTGAGCAGTGAAAAGTAGAATAGATTAGACTTCTGCCTGCTTCCTGACACCAAATATCACTCTATTAAGTCGATAACAAAAACATATGATCATACAAATATGTATTTTGGACAAATACCATGGTAGCAATGTGTTATCCATCTATTTAAATCTATTTCCTGTTAGCATGAGAAGATTTTATTTATATGCCGTATACTTTCTGGGCTTGACAAGTTCAAAATCATTGAGTTGGTCAAATTAGTGGGCCCTATTTTAGAAACATTCCTTATCTTTCAGCAGGGATGGTCAAGGTTGTTCTCTTTTTCATCATTCATAATTTATATGACAATATTCCTGTGAAAATCCAATATTCTTCTAACCTGCTTAGTATTTAAATCATTCACAGCCACAGAGTCCTCGTATCTAATCTGAATTTCAAGTGACTCTAAAGAGATTGTGTAATTGGTCTATCCTGCACTTTTTCCTCTGTGTTTTGAGCCCATTAAATGATAAATATGGTGCCAGCTTTAAATCCTGAGAATAAATATTTGCAAACTTAACGAGAAACTCATTACAAGAACCACTGATATTTGCATGTTTGAGGAAATTCCCTGTTGTACCAAATTCAAATAAACTGGACTAGTATAGGATGCACTGAAATAGACAATTTCTGGGTGATACAAATAATTTATGACTAATATTGCTGCCAATTTTATAAATCTAATAATGTTCTGTTCTGTTTAACTGTTTACACTGAGGGAATTACATGCTACTAAAGAAATTAAAACATTATAATGTACAGAGGAAAGAAAATCGTAAGAACCAGAGTATAGATTATTTGTATGGTGAAGTAGTTTTTTTTTGTCCCTGCTATGGCTCATAGATGTGTAGCAGAGCTCTAAATGCTTAATGGGCTTTGAAAATTGCTGAAAAGGAGGAGACCATGAATTTGGTGTCAGTATCAGCTTTACTGTGGGACTCTGGGATGCAGGTCTGAGCAGCAGCAGATGGTCATCAGTTGTAGCTGATGGTGAAGTGGTAGCTGGACGAGCTGTATCACACACCTCTGTGCACGATCCAAACAGCCGCTAACATGCTAATGATTAAGTATGCTGATCTTCTGATGCTCTGCTGCAGGGTGGAATTCCCTTCTCACCAGTGGAATATAGGCCTCTCCATCTGTAGAAGACACTGAGATCTCCCTTGATTACTGTGTATTTACCTATGCGTTCTGCTGTTTCTTATTGAAAGTACTATGGTGGTAACATGGTATAGTGACAGTATTGCATGGTAATATCATAGTATTTTAATATACAGTGGGATCCAAACATCTGAGACTTCTTTCTCATTTAAATCTGAAAATGAACAGTTCCTATATAATCCTGAAATCCTAAGTTTTAGGATTTTGAAAAATTGAAAACAATGCCAAAATGATCTCTGATATATTGTGCATCACTGAAGTAGCCCAGTGGTTTAGATACTGATAGATACTCCCCCGGTTTCACAGACCAGGCTTAAGCCTAGTCTTAGACTAAAATGTAAATCTGAGCTGTTTCAACTGAAATAAACTTGCACTAGCTGATCTTAAAACATGTCAGTGCCTTTGTTTTGTCTTAAGATGCACACCAGGGGCCTGTTTCATAAAACAAGTTTACCAAATAAGCCAGGTTTATTTCAGTTAGTCTGATTTATTGTCAGTTGATTTGGTTCAAAATAAGTCAGACTAACTGAAATAAGCCTGGCTTATTTGGTAAACTTGTTTTATGAAACAGGCCCCAGTAATGCTTTTTTTCTAAAGCATGTTTATAAAAATTACTTAAATGTCCTAATTGAACTATGGCCTAATCCTGGTTTAGGCTAAGCCCTGTCTATGAAACCAGGCCACTATATACTAAAAGATTGATACTAAAGAGTACTGTGGTGGTAACATAGTATAGTGATAGTATTGGATGATAATGGTACTTTAATATAGAGCCCAAACATCCTGGACTACATTAAAATCTGTTTTTTCCTCATTTTAAAACTTTAAACAATATTGGTATGATCAATGATACAAATACCTGTAAACTGTTCAGTAGCACAGGGGTTCAGATACTTAATAGATACTAAAAGTCACCCTTAAGTTCATTTAAATTTAGTTTAAAATAACACTAAGCATCCAGACCAGCATGCCATGTATGCAAGTTTATTGAGCTTGGTTTATTTAGCATTTTTCTCATTTAAATCTGGATATGAACAGTTCCTATAGATAGAAATCCCAAGTTGTTGGATTTTGAAAAACTTTAAACAGTGAGCAAAACAATTAAGATTTCTAGAGCACTATAATCAAAAGCAAATGTGTAAAATTGACCATTTGAACTTCTCAGGTTAGGTCAGATTTCCATCCATTGAAGCACACCAGAAATTTCTAGAGTTTATATCAGTTTAAGTGCTGATATCATTAGCAGAGGGACATATTGTACATATAAATTCATGTAAATATTTTAATTAAATTTCTCACTCAAGTTTTTAGACCTAGCATTAGACTTAGTGGTCTCAGACATTTAGAGCCCACTATACACCAGAGTTTATTGGTGTCTGTTATAAACACAGTTTCTTTATTGAAATTCTTTGTTGAAAGCTATATAACAGTTACCTCTGGACTATGAAGTGCAAATGATGTTTGTGAACAGAAAGTGCATCTATCTTACAGGAATTAATCTAATCCAGATGTGTTTATGCTGGAACAACTGTTGCCTCGCATCAATCCTAAGGAAACTATTCGAGGAAAGCTTAACATTTGCCAGAGCGCAATTATCTTATATAGCAGTTCAGCCAACAAAAGCAGCTGTTGTAAAGCTCTCTGTGTTGTTTCTATAGAAGTCCAAATGCGAGTCAGCACATAAACTTAAGTGTTTGGTTCCAGGAGGCCTCTCTTAGTGGACAGAGGGTTGACCACAATTACTACCCACAGACCCCGATACTTCCTATCTGACCAACACCCCCAAACTCCATTACAGGAGACTTTAAAATCATGTGGGATAAGAAATATGCCTCCACTATGTGGATGGGCCATAGTGAGGCTTGTGGTAGCTAATGGCTAATCTATATATACACAAATGCAGCATTAATGCTTATGAATGTTCAACAGTAACGTTACATTAAAATGCGCCTTTAACCGGATAAGCTATCCAGTTGTTAAGTCTGACATTGTGTGTCTTTGCTTTCTGGGTCCAAAAGCTCTATCAGATTCCAAAAGCCAACAACAAACATTGTTATTATACACTCACATTGTGTTGTAGTAGCTACTGCCAAAAAATCATGAGCCTAACTTTCTGAACTATCAGTTTGCCAGACAGTGATTCATCCTTTCTGTGTCGTTAAAATATTGGTGTCCTTGATAGTGAGCCCGGGGAATGCTGTGTACTTAAAGGTATGCCATTAAATGGCTGTTGAGAGTACTCTCACTTGAAAGTGTATAGAGGTTTGGACACAGAAACAGTTTTCGATACAGTATAACATCATAAATCGATTATTTAGGTAGGCAGCAACAAACATGTAAACAGTTCAACTAACTTTCACTAGCTCAGCAAGACTCTCTTTTGTGAAACTGTTTCTTCTCTATGACAGTAGGTGTCCTTAAAGAGACACTGTAGGGCAATTTGAAGAGCACTGTGTGAAGGGGTCGCCACACGAAGAGTCGTTCCAAGTGAAAGTAAGCAACATAATTACCTCACAGAGTTCCTCCCTCATGGTCGTTACTGAAGGTCATTCCAAACAGCCTTATTATGAGACACAATTGCCTTGCTTCCTCAAAATTCCCATTTCAAGGGTTCTGCCATTAGGAGTGAGTAGGGAATAGTTGGATTGCATTAAGAATTGAGTTATTATATGACACATCTTGGAACGCGTCTACACTCTAGACACTTCATCAGGGGTAGCCAACCTTCCTCCTGGAGGACTGTCTTCAAGCAGACTTTAATTCCAACCCTGCTCCAAAACACCTGCTTGTAATTTTCAAGTAGCTGAATTGGTTTTAAATCAAGCTGGAAAACAGAAAAGTGGATTTGGATGGCACCACTGGACCCGCCTCTCTAAGATTCTCATTGGGCAGTTCACGTATGTGTCAAAGTGAACTGTAGTTACTCTTAAAAATTCAAAACTTTGGTTATAGTGATGGAGTGTCAATGTCAAAAATCAATGATTTTTTTTGCAGCGTTCTTAGAAAGAAAGTGACCTCCCTGAAAGTTCTCTGAAATCAATGCAGCAGTTGTAGTATTTATTTGCAATATCAAATAAATTCTTTATCAAATGCAATATGTATACTTACTGGCAGTATGTGATTCCAGCATAGCTTCAGTTTCGAGTTAAAGAGGGGAGAAAGGTGTACTCATTAGCAGTGATCCCAGACATTAACCCTTGAGTTAAAATGGCAGAATGATGACTTTTGGTTCTTGTGCTGGCCCCAGTCTTGCCATCTCTTCGTCGACTCGCCATAAACCAGTCTCAACTGCTTCCAGCTATATTTAGCATTCGCCTCATCACTTGGTGCAGTATTTAAAAAAGCCTTAAAAAGCTCATTATTCATTTCCCATCCAAGAAGTACAGATGATTCAAGTTATTTATCCACACAAAGTCCTGATGACTCTCGAGGCCAAGATTTGAATAATTTATGAGGACAAATGCAAAGTAATTGTGCTTAGTTTGACTTTTTGCATTAGACTTGTCAGTTCTAACCCTCGTTTCTTTTTGAGAGAGCAACATAAGATATTCAAATGAATGTCCTGATGTCCAAGGGCTCTGTTTGTAATTTTACATTTATAATTAAAATGATTTATTATGCATTCGCTAAGTGTTATCCCCTCTTTACCGCAATGTTTGGTCATTTTTGGACACTAGTAATAAAGTTTTGACATTTGAATGGATATGTTTGGCTCTCAAATGCAAGAATAAAAGAAATATGAAGATGAACAAATGCTGTATTATATTAAATATTTGGAATCTAAAGCCACGGCCCGTGTTTATTCACACAAATGTAATTTGAATTTTATTGCAATGATGCAAATACCTTCTGTTATTAAATCCCTCAACCCAAAGTTCAACCTAATTTCAGTTCATCGTATTGTGTTATGATGAGAAATCCAGGGCTGATTTTATCCTCTTTCTTCATAGGATCAGCAGTGAGGAACTTCAGCCCATTCCGGTTCTCCACGGAGCCGTCAGATGCGCTGGCAGTGCGAGGAGCGCCGACGCTGCTCAACTGCTCAGTCCACAGCGAGTCTCCTGCCAAGATCGAATGGAAGAAAGACGGCTCTTTCCTCAGCCTGGCCTCGGACGATCGTAGGCAAGTCCTGGCCGAGGGTTCTCTGCTCATCAGCTCAGTGGTCCACTCTAAACACAATAAACCCGATGAGGGTGTTTACCAGTGCGTGGCCACTATAGACAACCTTGGCACCATCATAAGCCGTACAGCTAAACTCAGTGTTGCAGGTAAGCCACATGTGGTATGATACACACATCTACACAGCATTTTCATACAAACTGTGTAATATATACACCATATATTGACCCAAAACTGGTTTTGCCTCAAGACCCATGTTGTTATAAATGGAAGGACAGAATGACAGCGAGAGAGCTCTGTTTGTCTGTCCTGTCTGCATCCTTCAGCGTTATTGCCTGCAGTGGAGTTCAGTAAGTCAGTCAGGGTGTCTGCTGATGCAGCACCATTGTTGTAAATGTGTGAGAGCAGGTATGTTTGGCAGTACAGCTGCTGCTATATTGGGCCCTTTGAGTCGAAATGAAAGTGACCTTGTTTCATTTGCAGGAGGCAAGCAGCAGGGATTATGAGGTGTTTGAGTTGGGTCTTACCCTGAAATTCAATTTGCCATTGGAGGGAAAAAGGAATGCAATTAAGTTACATCAAGCCCTTACAGTCTTGCAGAGTTGACTGTGTAACCTCACTAAAATCTCTCTGAAGGAGTTTTGCTCTGAAAAGTCAGAGGCAAATGCTTTTTTGAGGTAGCTCAAGAGTCTTTTCCCCCGTGGAAGTCTGTTTTGAGTGAGCAAGCTCATTATTTCTCGAAAACCAACATAAAGTGCAGGCTGGAAATTTTCATTGGTCTTTTTTTTTTTTATTGAGGTATTCTCAGCTGTGGAACAGATTGGACCAAAGTGTGTGGTTTTCTGACAGTCCGCACAGTTTAAATGGTGTTTCAACAAAAATCTCACTACTGGTTTTTGGGATTTTCGCATAGAGATGGAAAGTCACAACTTAGTGTATATAATACCTAGACAGTTTTCCTTGGAGAAACAGACTGTATAGTTTTGTATTTGTCTAGTCTAAAGCAGAGGTCTTCAGCCTTTTTTAGGACATGGATACTGGAGGAGACACTGAGCAGTGATCAAATGTTTCATTGTACTATATTTCAGTATTTACATAGTTTATGATACTTACATTGCAATGTGAATGAACAGTAATGTATAAAGTTACAGTCGTGGTCAGAATTATTGGCAACCTTGGTAAATATGATCAAAGAAGGCTGCGAAAATTAATCTGCATTGTTAATCCTTTTGATCTTTTATTTAAAAAAAAATCAAAAATCTAACCTTTCATTGGATAATAAGAATTTAAAATGGGGGAAATATCATTATGAAATAAATGTTTTTCTCTAATAAACATTGGCCACAATTAATGGCACTCTTTTATTCAGTACTTTTTGAAACCTCCATTTGCTAGTTTAACAGCTCTAAATTTTCTCCTATAATGCCTGATGAGGTTAGAGAACACCCGACAAGAGATCAGAGACCATTCCTTCATCCAGAATCTCTCTAGATCCTTCAGATTCACAGCGCCATGATGGTGCTTCTTCTCTTCAGTTCACCCCACTCATTTTCTATAGGGTTCAGGTCAGAGGACTGGAATGGCCATAGCGGAAGTTTGGTTTTGTGCTCAGTGACCCATTTTTGTGTTGTTTTTGAGGTTTGTGTTTGGATTATTGTACTGTTGGAAGATCCAAACATGGCCCATTATAAGATTTCTAACGGAGTCAGCCACTTGTTGATTTTTTATCTGTTGGTATTTGATAGAATCCATGATGCCATGTGTCTAAACAAGATGTCCAGGACCTCCAGCAGAAATATAGGCCCACAACATCAAAAATACAGCAGTATATTTCATTGTACACATGGGGTACGTTTATCCGTGTTCACCAAACCCATCTTGAGTCGTTGGTGTTTGGTGATGAGTTTTTGGCTCAAGGTCTGCATTTACAGTCACACCAGAGGTGTTCAACTGGGATTAGGACTTGGTTTTATGCAGACCAGTCAAGTTCTTCCACACTGACTGAATCAGTCATTTTCTTTTTGAACCTTGCCTTATACACAGAGGCATTGTCAAGTTAGAATAGAAAAGGGTCCTGTCCAAACTGTTGCTATAATGTTAGAAGCACACAATTTCCTAGAATATCATTATATGCTTTAACATTAAGATTTGTACTCATAGAAATTATTAAAGTAGTCAAACCTGTTCATTAGAAGGGGCCGACCCAATACTTTTGGCAATATAGTGTATTTACCAAGGGTGCCAATAATTCTGACCATGACTGTACTTGTATGTTCTATTTTAACTTAATAGTTTTTTTTGTAGGTAAGACAGTGGAACATTAAGCTGAACTATAACATCTAACTTTACCTTGAAAATTAACTTAAAAATATGTGTATAATAAATGTAAAGTTAAACATTTCTCAACAAATTTATTCTAGAACAAATTATCTGCGCTATGCTATCCATATTTGTTGTGTAACTTGTTGTGTTCTTAGTTTAAACTTTGCCTTACTAACATGTTGATAAATTGAATCATTTAATTTTACAATACGCGCATGACTTGTATTACACATATCTAACTAGATCAAATTTAGCATATGTACATTCATTGTAATGCCACATAAGGATGGGTTTTTCTACCTTAAGAAATTTTAAGTGAAATCTTAGTGACAAAGTTGACATTTAAATAAAAATAGTACAGAATTCCTTTGAGCTTGAGCTTGAAATAGAAAACTCTGCGCCATTAAATTTCTGTGTACTGTATGTGCAGGTTTGCTACACAGTATGGCCCTCGACCCTTGCTGTCTGGGAGTCAAAGAGGGGAAGATCATCAATAAATCATATACAGCAGTACCATCATCTTCCACAAACGTATACGTGCATGCACTGACAATGGAAGTCTATGAAGCAACTGTTGGATGCTTGCATAGTGTGCGTTTGTAAAGACATAAAATGTGTCTGTAGTAATGCACTGGATGTACCGTATATAACTGATAATGCATTTTTCTTTTCTTTGAAATGTTAATTTTGATACCCTGAAAAAGAGCAGATTTATTTGTATTACTAGCACAAACAATGCCTGTGGTGTTTTGTTCTGTTTTCAGGTGAGGTTATAAAAAGTCTCCTTTCTTCGCTTGCACTACCACATTTTATTCTCTTAGAGACCGTGAACCGTCTGCTGTGGCTGACAGGTGTGTAATAAAAAGGTTAATTGTTGCGTCTTTGCTGTGGGCTATTACAATGCATTGGGAACAGCTCTACCGCCGCCACAACCTGCGAGACGTCAGAGCGACAGGCGCTCAGACAAATGCGAGAGTAATCAACATGATGGATGGAAGAAAACCGTGTCTCTCCTTCCGTCAGTCGCTTAGCTTTTCTTTTTCTGCTTAACTACACATAAAAACAAAGGCCCTTTTCTATCTCTTTGCAGCAGTGAGACAGTGGCCATCACGTCCGCATTCGTTCAGAAGGGGATTAGCCACAGCCTTGGCTATTTGTATTCGTGGAGCGTCGACTCGAGATGGCAGGGCAGGGAGCAAGACGTGGGTAATGGGAATTGTCTAGCTCGTGCCGCCTCACAGCACGCTCCACACTTTGAACCCAAGTCCTCAAGGCAGACTAGAAGCGGGGTCGTTCAAGCTGCCAAAGAGAACACCTGAAATGAAAAGCCTTGTTTGTATGCTCCACTGCTACTCCGGAGGAACTCGGCAATAATTCTCTGCATTTCCTCTAAAAACGAGCCAAAATGTTGCTGTGTAGAATCACCTTTGGTGCTCTTTTGTTGCGGTGATTTTGCCAAGTAGGACATGTTCCTGGATCACCTTTCTTGTTGTTCCTGGCTTAGGACAAGGAAGTCTATAGTACCTGGAGAAAGCTATCTGTTGGCATTCTGATACTTTTCAATGACAGTTGCTCGGCTGGCACATTCCCCCCTGAAACATGCATGGAAATCTGCCATCTTTGTTTATGATCATGCCAGTAACTGCCAGTACTCTCTTCTGTCATTGTTTGAGAGATATTTAAAGTAGACAAACTACTGGTGCTCTCTTTTGTACCTGTTAGAGGGAGATTTTCTCGATTTTCTTGACACGATTTTTCTCTCTTGCACAGTTTATCATATTTGACATTTCTCAACAAGACATTTCTGTGCACCATTACGTGGTTCCAGGCCAGCAAGCTTTTAGGGCTGAAGTGGAACTGATTTTTTTCTGACTTGGAACTGCCTTTTCTGCGGTGGAAATACAGAGAACGTTTTGAGAATTGGGACACGACAGAAACCACCACCAGAACCTGGTAAGTGAGACAAAAAAGGCCTCAGTGACACCACTGTTTTCCCATGAATATATCTGAAGTGGTTTAAATGACATTTGATTTGCAGAGTTCTAGTGCTTTGAATAATCAGGGCATGTTTTGTGCCTTACAAACTGATCCGGGGTCAGGATGTGACATTAATCCAAGATCTTTCCTAACCCCGTCTGCATCCCTATCTTCCTGTGACCTCTGCTCGAGTGGAGTTGTCCTGCTCCCCAAGCTGTCTGCTGGTCACTCAATCAATCAGTGTTTCATTTCACACTTCAGCCCTCTACACTCACCCGGCCCTGCTGGCTGCCACCAAGCAATGAAATTCAAACGAAACACAAACAGCTATGAATTTCAAACACCGGTGACACTGGAAACATTCATATTTCAGATGTTTCGTTTTGTGCTGGTTCCGGTACAATTCTAGCAGATGTACTGTTTTGGACAAGCTTTGTTATTTCTTATGCTCTGAAAAGACGGTACGTCTTATTTAGGAAAAGTGTAATAGAACTGCATTCAAAGAGTCAAAATCAAACTTGCAGTGTCTGTATGCGCACCGTGGTATGATGTGCTAAAATGCTAGGCTACAACGAGGCATTGCCCTCTTCACCGGTTGTTTGCTCCTGTGCCAGCTTTCAGTTTGAACACTGAAATGAATTGCAGCCTGAGATAATATCTCAGACAATGAATGCTGTCTGAAATTCATTGTGTGCTCATTTGAGTTTGAAATGCTTTATCAGCGCTGTGGTGAAGTATATCGCTGCTCCCCAGATAGGCGCCTTTCTGAGAACATGCCTCTACTGTTTCACTGACGTCTGTATCAGTACATGTGTGTGCTTGTGTATTTATATATATGCCATTTGGAGGGTATTTTGGTTAAATGAATGGGCGTAGACAATAAGTATGGATCAAGTTTAGGGGCTTAGGTTTCATTCCTATACTTAAGCAGGGACACAGAAACCTCCCAGAGAGTAATATTTACACAACATCCACACTCAGGAAGAGAACACAGAACCGTTGTTTCGTGGTAAAATTTGGCACATGATTCCAGTGACCTGAATTGTCATTCACTGTGAGCACTCAGGTCTGTCTTTGGATTGGCTCCACTGCCCGCGCTTGTGGCTTTCAGCTGCGCAGCCTGTGCAGGTCATTTTTAGCTTGTGTACAGGCCAACAACATTTGTCCGTGTTGCCGTATTCCACCTCCCATACATATTAAAGCGGAATCGTGTAGAGAGGGAGAAGATGGATCACTTGTAGAGAAATGAATGAGAAAACCACAGCACTCAATATGGTGGCTGTTGGAAAAGAAGAGCAAATCAGTTTAAAGCTAGAACACTAGACAAAACCGAATGCAGCTCTTTAGCGTGATTTTTTTAATGATGCTGTTGTTGTCAGGTTTGACATGCTATTAGAGCGTAAACTTAGCCAGTACTTTTGCGGTCTTTCATAGGCACGTGACTTGCCTTGCAAGACCATAGCTGCCTGGGGGCTTTATCAAAATGGCCCCAAAATAAACTGATTTAAATTGAAGGGACTTTGACATGTTTGGCCTAGTCTGTTGCTTGTAACGTACATTTTCCATTTGTTAATGTGTTGATTTTGGAATAGATCAATAATATTTAGCACAGAAGCCAGAACATATTGAGAGGTGTTGTTTGTGCGTGGAGGAATTTGCTCTATTTTAAGGTCTGTTTTTGTTATCATTTGAAATACCGATTTCAGTGTCAATGTGCTGACAGTTAGATGTCTGCTGTGCAGTAATGTGAGAGGATGGAAATGTCAGTGCAGCAAGATGGCTAGTAGTTACCAAAGGCACTCTAAATGTAAGATTGTAGAAGGTATATAGTATTAAATATCTACTTGGAGAAGGTGAATGACAATTGATAGTTGATAGTTCACTCAAAAATTAAAATTCTGTCATTAATTACTCACGCTCATGTTGTTCCAAACACCGTAAGATCTTCGTTCATCTTCGGAACCGAAATTAAGATATTTTTGATGAAATCTGAAAGGTTTCTGACCCTACATAGACAGCAACACAACTACCACATTCAAGACCCAGAAAGTCTGTTTTTTTTGTGCACAAAAAGTATTCTCGTAGCTTCTTAACATTATAGTCAATCTACTGATGTCACATGGACTATTTTAACAATGTCCTTACTACCTTTGCAGGCCTTGAACGTGGTAGTTGCATTGGGGTCAGAAAGCTTTTGGATTTCATCAAAAATGTCTTAATTTGAGTTTTGAAGATGAATGGGTGAGTAATTAATGACAGAATTTTCATTTTTGGGTGAACTAACACTTTAAAACTCTTTTTTTTTTTAAATGCTTTGCTTGGAGTGACTTTGATTTTTATGAAAAAGCACAATGAATTCTTGTTATTTCAGAGAAAATTATCAATCAAATGTCACATATGGGAGACATCCAAAATGTATAATTTGGTGATCCTCCTGTTGGAATCAGTTGAAGCCAAAGGCAACCTGAGTACTCTGCATATCCCTAATACGGACAAATATGGTCGCAAGTTTTTCATTACTGAACCAGTTTCTGTGTTTCCCAAAAAAACCATACATCCGACAAACATTCGCAAACTTGTGTGGGTGGTACTACAGCACTCATCCTGTGGTTAGAAGCATAGTTTCTTTTTAGTATGATATTTGACCTTGAATAGATCTTGCTCTTGGGCACATCAAGCAAGCTAACATGTAGTAGGCTACTGTATTTTCTACATCAGCGGACACCAGGCCTGCATCCAAAACACAATATATGCTGGTGACCAACAACCTTGAGGCTTTTATTTTGAAGTATGATACATTGAACAGATTGTCAAGTAGTGGTATTTACCTCAGATTGAGAGGACAGACAGTAGGAAATCTCCCTATGAATCATTCATCATCCCTGACAAACTGTTGCCCTCTTTTCTATCCTTGATGCTTATATGTTTGTTTCCAAGTTGCGCTGATGTAACAGCCACATTTAGAGACTCAGTGCTTTGCGTTATTCATGATTGTAGATTAGTTCGCTAAGAAAATCCTCAGAGAATCCGAATCCTGTATCTAGCGATTACAGGTCAACTTTATCGCGCTCTCCCACGTTTAGCGCTTTTACCTGTGGGATCCGTTTATCGCTCTTCGTCACTTAGCACTTAGCCAAGGCTTCTCATAGATAAGTCTGAATCTGAATCTGCATAACAAAGCAAATCTAGATGCTCTTGGTTCATTGTTTGTACTCCCACAACACATTGAAATTCATTGTGCAGTGTCGTGGAGAGTGAGATTGGATGGTAGACAGCACATCTTCACTAGAGCAGGACTCTTTGGCTCTTTCAACTCTGCACTGAAGTGTCATTATGCCAAAAGCCTCTCATCTAAAAATTGGCGCTTACAAATCCTGATCGCTCCTCTCAAGCTTCAACCCCAGGGGAAATCTGTTCTTCAGTACAACTCTGATTGAGACGGACACATGCAACATCATGCATGGCTGTCCTTCATCAGATTGACAGACCTTTGAACTGTATCCATTTGGATTTTCTTAAGGATCGATGCATTTGTTAAGAACTTTGAGTAGCAGTGACAGTCCTCATGGAGTGGGCTGTGATTTATTTTGTCAGCAATGTAAAATTTAGATTTTTTGGGTTTTTTTTGCAGTCTTGGCTGAGAATAAGTATTCAAGAAAGGTGCTATATGAAGAATGCTTATGCTCTTTGGACCCAGGGGGTCTGTCTGACATTGTAAGAGGATCCACTGAAAATCGTTGAAGAGGCATTTCTAAATGGTTGCGAGGGCATTCTGGGTCATTGCTAAGATGTTAATAGAGTTTCTAGGTGGCTACTAGACTATAAAGTGCATTAGTGCCTGCCCACTTTTTCAGCTGTGTTGAATTTTTTACATTAACTTTTCCCATATGAACTTTTTAAAGATGTCTTCAGTGAAGATGTATACAGTGAATCATAACATTTCAAACATTTATTTAATGCAAAAAATATTTCCAAATTGGACAAGGGTACAAAACTATGTACTTAATGGTAAGAGGAAAGAACTTCAATCCCATTACGCATTGCGAATGACATTAATAAAAAATTATGGAGAATTATAAAACTATTCATTTAAAGTTGTTGATTATATATATAGAAACAATATAGTTTGTCATTTGTAAAATATCTATAAATATCCGAATATGCAAGTATTTTGCAGCTTAGCAAGACCAATTACGCTCCTCTGCAAGCTCTTTTGGTGCGATTTGCTCGATGCAGTTGAAATTGAAATTTTCCATACGGCTTCATAGGTAATATAATCTTCACCACAAATTCAGCTTTTAAACATGATTATTTTAAAAATCTGTTAAAATAGTGTGAACAGATAGCTTCAACAAAGCATATACCATTGATTAACAACCTTTGGAATTCACAGTAGGTCTTCAGAGGTTTGTAAGTTATTGTTAAAAATCGATTTCCCCTATGGAGAAAATGAATGGAGTTTTTATTTCAGGAACCCGACTGTTGCGCACTATTCTGGTGGTTGCTAGGACATTGCTAGGGTGTTCTAGGTCAGGGTCTTTCACTTATTGATGCCATGGACCCCTAATATGCAAAAAAAGAAGAAGCTTCTACTACTATGTTAACACTATATTACAATAATTGTGATTAATCTTATGATTTCTGACCTGTCGAAAACATATTTAAAATTTATTTTAGTATTTTTAGCTTTTTAATTATACCCGATTTTCCTATACTTTCCCACGGACCCACTGTCACTCCTTTGTAGCCCCCTGTTGTAGGTGCATCATGTTATAGATAGACAGACACTAGTTTCTTCATTTAAGGTTTAGCACCTTCTAAACATCAGACATGTCAGTCAGTTTCCATAAGACTTGAGTCTGTCGGTGGTAAGCTCCTGCTTAGCTCTCTTGTCAGAGCAGATCCAGGCACCACGGTCAACCCTTCAGCCCCAGAATGCCATCTGTCTACAGCCAGCAGATTCTCAGTTTGCTTCCATGCATAGAATTTTTCCCTCTGACTGAACAGACTTGCATTTTAAACCCCTCATTATTTGAGTATTTGGCTTATATCATGTTTTCCAGTCTCCAAATTCTTACTGTAGCGTTATTGATTTGTCTCTGCCATCAGTGAAGTCAAAACAATTTGAACCCGGGGTTGTTTATTCTGTTTAGTAGCCTTTAGCGGGAGGCTCATTTGTATTTGTTTCACCGCTTTGTCTCGATCCTGGCTGCAGTTTCAAAGTGTCACTCAAAACTAATAAAAGATGGGGAGGCAGTCGCTGTTGCCACGTTACAGGATTCTCGTCTTTCTCTCAAGAGCAGCAGGGGAGTGAATGCTTGTAGAAGTAAAGCAGACAGCCGATTCTCACTCTCTGAATGAAATAAATCCGGTTTCCGAGTTGGACGTGCCTGCTGGGGCCCGCTTGGAAACAGCTCTTTGAACAACTACAGCAGAATGATGGGAATGACGGGGTTTTAAGTGCATAAGTTTAAGGTCCTTGTTTCACGAGGCTGCCCTGAACCCTGTGCGCAAGGACTCTGGAGCAACTTGAGGAATTTCTCTGCCTGCTAAGTAACTTCTGTCAGTATGTAGCGAGTGAAGTGTGTCCAGGATTAGACAATGAACCCAGGTCAAGAGCAGAGTGTGTGTAGCAGTGTAGGGGAAGCTACTTCAAAGCAACAACCAAGCTACACGTTACACATAGTTAAAGTTAGTTAAAAGTAAAGTCATTTCAGTGCCACTAGGATCGCCAACTGCTAAAATAATGAGATTCCTTGAACACAATGTCGGTTGCACAGATAGCTCCAACCCAAATTCATACCATCGGTTGAGCCGGTGTCGCTAGGTCTTGTGAAAAATAAGTCAGCTTAAATATATTAAATATGCACTTGCTGTGTACTTCAAATCTTAAAAGTATATTTTAAAAAATATCCTTGCAGGCAATGTAATATCCATGAAGTAAAAGGACACTTAAGTGAGTACACTTAAGTGTAAAAGAACACTACAGTAAGAGATACACTTTCATGACTGTTGTTTTTGACACACTAATCACAGACAAGGCTTAAGCCTAGTCCTAGACTAAAATGTAAGTCTGAACTGTTTCAACTGAAAGAAACTTGCAATGACTGATCTTAAAATATATCAGTGCCTTTGTTTTGTCTCAAGATGCACACCAGTAATGTTTTTTCTTAAGCATGTTTATAAAAATTACTTAAATGTCCTAATTGAACTATGGCCTAATCCTGGCTTAGTCTAAGCCCTGTCTGTGAAACCGGCCTTAAATAGACTTTAAAATAATGTAAATAATATTTTTTACAATAGAATTATATAATTACTAAAAATGTACTACTAAAGAAGTTCTACTTAAGTGAATCAAAAAACACTCAAATTTCATCTAATTGCATTTAATGTAAATTTAATCTATAATCATTTTCGTTTGTGTCCAAAAACATTACCTTCAGTTTGCACTTAAGTATGTTATTTTAAAGTATATTGTTTTTGTATTAATTACTCTTTTTAAACATATGCGAAAGTGTACTTTTTCATATAAGCAATGCCAGTTTGCTCAAACATAGAGTAATGTTTTGATAGCACCACAGTATTTTAACATCCAAAAAGGTACTTCTACAGACTGCACGGTTTTAGCAATCCTATAAGATCATTGCAAATCACACTGTGTGACATGGATCTAATAAACTTGGCTGACATGTATATAGATTGTACGATGATGACACCTATTGACTCGTACGCTACGACACGTTACTATAGAAGAATAAAACGTCATCAGTATGCGCTAGCGGTAAACAAAAAGTGCATGATGAACCACACTTTGGAAGTTGTCGTTTTTATGTGTGCTGAAAAAAGTGGAAGCGGCGAAAGAGGAAGGCAGGTAAGCAGTTTTATGTTTTAGCGCCATGTTGCGTTGATTTCATGTCGCATTTTTATTGGTTGGTCAGTAAACGTGGATCGTACCAGCAAGCACACTGTGCGATGATCATGCTGTATCGTAGACTATCTTTGGTCGTAAGACCCTGACAACGGCCGTCTTTGAACCTCTCTCACTGTATACGACACAGGACCACCGATTAGGAGCCACGATCACAAAAATCGCCACTATTGTTTCACGATGCCAATCTTTCATCTGGGACAGCCGAAATTGTGCAGTGTGTTTCAGGCTTAAGGTTGATTGATATTAACCATCAAAATGAACTGATTCACTAACGCTTTTAGAAGTTGCTTGTTGCTACAAAAAGCTGTAATATTTTGAAAACAGCTGAATTATTCTCACACTAATGAAAATGTTGTTGAGGCAGTAGCTACAGCTAGATGACTTTCAGCCAGTTACTCTCCAACACTGGTGTGTTCAGCTGAGACTGTACAGGAGAGGTGTGAGATGACATTCCTGGGTTTTCTTTGCTGGTTTGTTTTCACGGTCATGAAGTGCCGTGGTCTGAGGGGCCCCTGCAGCTGCAGCTCTGTTTGTGCCATCCAGCTTCACACCTCACAGGAGGAACCTGTTCAGACTGGTCAGATATGAAGCAACAACACTAGAGGGGCATGTTTCAGACATGTCGGTGGAGCCAACACCATTGGAGCTAGAGAGGGGCTTTATCACTAGCTAGTGTCAGTCACAGGCTGTCTGACACTCTGCAATGAACCATGCAGGCAGTCTTCTGCATGTGGGCTCTCTGTGACACCAGATGAATGTTTGCAATTAAAACAGCACCATGACCAAAGGTTGATGTTTTTTTTTATTGCTGTTTCTTAAAGGGATAGTTCACAAAAAAGAAAAAAACAAAAGAAAATTCTAGTTCTTCTGCAGAACACAAAAGAATGTATTTAAATAAATAAATAAATAATATATTTATATGTTAAACTAAACAGGTTACCATTGACTTCCAGTTTTGACATCTCAAAATATCTTCTTTCTTGTACCAGTGTAGAAAGAAAGTCATAAAATATCCTATTAAGAGAGTTCTCAGTTATTGATTATTTAAATATTAATTTTGTCTAAGATGTTTTTCTCCCTAAAATTGCTTAGGATCTGTAAATATAGAAACAAACAGTTAGGATCAGTATTCCTGGATAGACTTTTGATTAATTTTTTTTTCGTCTGTGAGAAATCTGCAAATATGCAGCGCTGATTCATTTGTAAAAGGACTACATGCATGAATTATATATTATTTAATCATATATATATATATATATATATATATATGTCATTATTTACACAATAAATGTAATTATTAATTTAAATGTAAATATTCTTTAGATTTTAAATTTTCAGTTATTTGATAAAATAATCTAAGTAAAATATAAATAAGATTAAATATTAATAAAATAACACATTAAGCACACATGTATAAATATATAAATAAATGTATTTTAATAAATATATGCATGTCTGTATAAACCTTATCGTCTTGGTTCATGAATATTAATTAGGTGATGAAATATTTATGTGGCTGGCTACAATTTTTTCTTCACATGGCAGCTGAAACTCCTTAATGAAATGATTAATCCTCCGATATATTTATGTTATAATGGTTACTTTACCCCTATGGCATTTGTGGGCAATTTGGAGAAATGTATTGAGTTCATATTGAAATCTCTCACTTTAGATTCACAAACATTGGTATTTTGAAACTGTAAAGGAAACATGATCACCTTTATAATCTAAGAAGCAAAAGTCTCCAATTATTCTCAATGCTATTTAGAAAAACCCCCAACAACAACTGAGATATTAAAGAGAGATCTCATTTGTGTTTTGCTTTCCTAAGGGTATTCTCAACGTCAAACGTTTCTTTTTTGACTCATGAATTAAATGCAGATATATCATTATGCGTGTGATAATAGCATTCAGAATGAAGCTGTCTGTGGCACTGTGTGATTTGCCCAAAGGGAAAAGGAAAGAGCAGCTTTCACACAGCTCTTGGCTTTCATACTCGTCTCGCACCCTCAGTTTTGCAGGTGTCTGGACTAAAGAGGCTTATTATTCTTACTCCAAGTGAAGAAGAGAAAGGCGAGCTGGAGGGAGGCTCAGCTGCTGGCGATCACAGCACTGTGTCTGTCACCTCTGGCTGCACGTCCTGCCCTCCTTTCTCTCCACTGCCTGGGTGGATCTGTCTGGAGGAAGGGCAGAGCAGCCCACCACAAACTGCCCGTCGTCTGTGACGCCCAGCTTTCTTTCTTTTTTTCCTCCTCCTGACTGGGTTCTCAGCCTTGGCTCATTCACACTGCGTAGTCACCTCATATAAGTGTGATTGACCGAAGCTCACAATTACAATTGACAGACTGTAGTTCTTCGTGCCAGTTTGCTGAGAGCCATAAGGACAGACGCATCCAACAAGTCACGAGCTGAGAAAGACACCTGCACCCAGTGTGCTAATTTTAGTGATTGAATGGCAATTAAATACTGAGGGCTGAAGAGAGAGAGAAAAAAAAGAGAAAATCTGTCTCCAACTTTGGCCTGACTCTTAGCAACTGAGACACTTGGTACCTCCTACATCCCTGGTATCGTTGAAACACAGAGCAGATGTAACGTGTAATTCAGGGCATCATCAAGAACGTCAGAAACGCTTCAAAGTAGAAATGCTGTTTGACTCACTTCCAGATGTGAGAATGTAGTGACATTAACACAAAGCTGTTGCCAGCAGACTGCAGAACGTGTTTGTATGTTCAAGTGTGATAGATTATGTGTGCAGGGCAGGGATCTTCTCATATCTGTGTCCATATGTGTGTGTTTGGGGGAAGATGTACATGATATAACCAGTTCCAGCTGCTTCCTGATCTCAACAGTTCTATAGGAGACTTATTACTGTACTTTGATCCTGTTTTCTCAAATGTTTTCCTCAAATTAAATGCATAAATGTATTCATTCATTCATTTAATCAATCATTTATTTGTTTGTTTATTTATTTAAATAATGCAACCAAATCAGAATACATTGAGGTTCATGACAAAAGAAATCACATTCTGCTTTAATGATTTTACAAAAACATAGAAAAAAATCACAGATTATATTGCTTATATCTTAACTGTTTACCCAAGACATCAATGAGATTTTATTTTATTTTTTATTTTTATTAAAAAAAATTAAATTAAATTTATTATGTTTTATTTATTTTATTTTATTTTATTTTATTTATCAAGACACCAATGGGATTAAGTAGGTACATTTAGGCATTTTATTGTATGCATTTTTTAATTTATTTCATTAAATAATTTTTATTTGTTTATGGAGTTATTTATTACTAGTTTACTTTATTTTTTATTTGTACAATTATTTATACAATTTAAACTTGTTTTTTTAATAGGACACATATTAAATTGATTTATTTTATTTTATTTAAAAAACTACATGGAGTTAATGACTTAAAAAATGCATAAATCAGATTCATCTTTTATGATTTCATGCATTAACACAGAAAAAAAATCAGAAATAAAATCTTATATATATATATATATATATATAATTTTTATTTTATTTTATTTAAAAAGCTACATGGAGTTTGACAAAAAATCATAAATCAGATTCTGCTTTTTATTTCATGCATTCACACATAAAAGAAAAAAAAACCTGAAATAAAATAGTTTTATTTTTACAAATTTAATGCAAATACTGCAAAATTCATGGGCATTCATGACTGTAAAAAATGACAGTATTTATAGCTGTATAATTTTCTTCATTCACTCCATTGTCCGGTGTTGCAAACGCTACTAACCAATACCAACCTCTTCTCTTCTCACATTCCAACTTCCTGTGCACTATGAGCTTCCTGTCAAAAGCTGAGTACAGACAGACTGACACAGAGCAGATCTGCAGATGCTCCGGAGGCCTCAGAGAGTCAGAGATCCACACAGACAGAAAGAGCAGTGGGTCAGTGTTCCTTTTGTTTATCGTGGCATCTATCAGCAGCTGTCAGTGCTGAGCACATTAATCAGGTTAGCTGGTGGGCTGTCTGCAGGGGTCTGACTGCATCAGGCAGGTGATGAGGGCCCGCTCTTTCCTCATTGGTTAAAGCGTGCAGGCAGACTTTGTGTGGACGTCGGGCCCTGAGAGGCTTTGATTGGCAGGTCTTTTCACAGTTTTGTTCTGCTGGCGCTACAGAGTGTGCTCAGTCCAGCCCTGTGGAGGTACGATTCCTCGTCTCTGATAAGATGGGAGACACAAGGTCCTGACAACACATTTATCTGTGCTTTGTAATGTGATCGGCCTCTCCCTGCGGTGGTGCCGTCTCCCCTGGCAACGACCTCTCGTGAAGGTCAGTATAGCTGAGAATAAGGGAACAAGTTGCTCAGAATAAAATATGCCACCTTAGTAGTGTTCAACCAAATGAAGTCAGTGTTGAGTTTTTAATTTCTCAATTGCTTCACCAAAACAGTTTAAATGTATTAAAATCATTTTTCATTTAATTAAATTAAATTAATTATTTACCAAACAATTTAAAATACAACCCCCATGTATTCAGAATGTATTCTGATTCAGATTCTCTCATATTTCAGAGATCTCAAACATGTCTCAAACTGCAGATCTTTCCAAGATGCCAAAGTCTGCAAACAAAAGTAATTTCAGTGTGAACTCAAACATCTTTCATCACATTTTTCAAAGACCAAATTATTTGAGCTACATTCTACACCAATTTTATATTCCTTACTGTGTGTATTTTTATTTCTCACATAAATTTCTAAGAAACATCTGAGGCAAACATCTTTAAATCTTCTGAAAGAGCAATTAAACCCCTCTGAGAGCACACAGAGTACCAGTGCTTCATACTGCTACAGTACACAATAAATAATAAAGGGTTCCAACACCAATAATTATTAGTCTGTTTCCCTGTCTGTGCAGTTGGCATTCAAGACATGTCTTCAGGGCATAAAGGACTGGTGTGCATTTTCATTAGCTCATCTGTATGCAAATTCAAGATCAAACAGAGGCCCCCTCCCCTTTACCCGGATGGGTCAAACCCACTATGATACCTCTTACTGATACATTTTTAATACATTAAATATGAGTAAAAAACACACAAGAGAGGAAAGTGATGAAAGCCAGAACAGTTTAAATCTACAGTCTTGTTTTTTATGCATTTGATTAAACTTTCAGTATTCCCAAAACATACTTTATATATCTTTAGAGAATTCTCAAAAGCACTTTGCAGAATGTTAAACATTATCAAGTCCATCTTTCCCAGCTTTCATTATGATTGGTCTAAGCTTGATCCCTGCTGGCTCAGAGTCTCTCTGTCTGTGTCTGTGTCCGTGTCTGCTGTGGACAGGAGCCGTATTACACTGGCCATCTCACTGCTGCTCTCCTGCCATCTAGTCTCCATGACTGAAAATCATTTCTTTTCCAATTACATCCACAGCACTGTGAAATGAAATGTCATCCTGTTTGGTGGTATTGGGCTTTCTGAAAACTCTCGTGTTGCAGCTGATCACAGTCAAAATCAACAGAACATTTGACAAGATACCAGAGGATTTGATGTAAACCTGCCACTGAAGTTTCTTTTCATCTTAGCGTTTTGAGCGAGATCACCTGACCATAACCCTCGCTGTCCAGTAACACTTGGGAGTGTCCAAGCAGTAATGAAATGTTCTTTACAGACTTTGTTTCAGCTTTTTTTCTGCTTTTCTGGATTGTCTACAATCAGATTTTATAATGACGTTATACACTACTGGGCTTTACACCTACATTTTAGAATAGGATTGGTTGTTTTTCTTTTTGTTGGTATGTAAATGGAGGCAGTTTACAGTCAGCGTTTGACCCCACTATGAACCTGCTGTCTCACAGAGGTTTGGGTTTCAGTCAGTGGAAGCAGATGTGAATGTATGCTTGTGATATCTCACGTTGAAGCAGTGCTAATGTATCAGAGTGGGAAGGGAAGTTTAATTGTGTTAGACTTCTGATGAGGCGGCCTCATGGGAAAGCGCCGTTCGTTCACTAATGTGTGTGCCCGTCAGCAGCCGGACGCTTCTGGGAAACCGGATTAAAATATAACCTGTGGGCACACTGACATTCATCTCTGTAGTTAGGCGAGATTAAGAGCTCAATAGTTAAGAGGAAATAGATGAACCAAACCCACATCATTTCAACAAATAATTACCAATATTCTCACAATTTTTATTAGCACCTGGTAGGGTGATTTTTCTGATGTAAATTGTGATTAAGATTTAAAATGGAATAAAAAAATACATTACAAGATTAAGTCTTCCTTAATTTTCAAATGTTAAACTATTTTAAACCATAGGAAGCCCTCTGTGGTTCTTTTGCTACTTTTTTGTTGATAAGCGCTTCTCATTACAAGTATGAGAAGATGGTGTGTTCCCAAATGCATGTTAAAGCGACCCAAATTCTCGGAGATGGAGTTTGTATGGAGCAGCATTTACTGTCAACTGAGCTGCTTTGAGATGCTGAAAACACAGGCTCATGAGCTGCTCACGTGTAAATAAACACATTTCCACGCTTCACTCTGAAACAAGCAGTGCACATATTTGAAGTAAATCGCAGTCTAAGACTAGTGCATTATTATTTTGATGAAACATGCAGCCCTTGAGTCGTTTATTAATCATAGTTGCATCATAGTTGCTGTAATGTTTTGACTTAGATCTCTTTTTTTGTCATCATTGTTTGCTTTGCTTTATTTTGTTTGTATATTGTCTCTCATATATCAGCTTGTAACCACCAAATGTAAGAATTTGTTGTATTATATAATATTTAATAAAAGGGAGAAAAAAAAAATGCAGCCCTGGTTACTAGCTGGTGATCCAGGTTCGAACTTTATAAACCGTCTTGGACCAGCAGCAAAGCAGCTATGATGGTCAAAATTCAGCTTGACCACCTTAAATTAATATGAACTGTTTTGTCCAGTTGTAAACTGGTGAGTAAAAATGGAAACATGAGTTACAGTACAATCTGTCACTTTTTTTATAAACCTTTTCATGTGTTATTGACTTTATGAAGTTGCATTAATGACTCCTTAAACATTTAGCGAATGATTATGTGTCATATATCATCATAAATGATGGATGCCTAATGTTATCACTCTTTAAACTGATTGCAAGTCAATATTAAGCTTATATTATCAGTGCACAGTGCTATTTGCACAATGTTTTTCCACAGTGGTTGACTGAATTTAATTCAAATCTCAACTTACATTGACTGAAGAATCTAGACTGTGATCTTCATTCGGTAGTTTAGAGTATTTAACCAAACACAGAGGAGGTCTGGTTAGTTTTGGAACCAGCTGTGTGGACTGCATTTAAACTCATAATAGAAGATCTTACAGAGCGCAATCAAATATTTATCCTTGCTTGTAAGTCTCATGCAAAATTTACAGGCTGGGAAAGGTGACATGCAATTCTCAGTGTGACTCCTCCCTGAACTGGGTCATGTTATGGCTGGCAGTTTTCTCCTTTAGGTCCTTCTTAGACAGCTTATTTATAGAACTCCAGGACAGATGACTAGAGCTCAAACAGCTTTCTAATTTGGACAGGAGCCATGTTAAGACTGCACGAACCTTGAGATGAATATTTCATGAGTGGTCAACTTAAATCTTATCTTTTAGTGAAAGATGATTTGAAGGAGGGTAGGGCATTCTTAGTAAACGGTGCCATTTGTGCTGAAAAATATCAGAATTTTTAAAATGAGTCATTTTTCTGTAAAACAGAATTGAACTATTTAGAAGGCTGATATACAGTAAGCGCAAACAAAATGATACAGACTGCGAAAGAAACTTAAGTTTCTTTTATATGATGGCAGAAACAGACCATTATATTTTAATGGGAAAATGTCAAAAAAATAAATAAATCTCAGAAAATGCATCAAATAATTTTTTAATTAACTCTTTCCCTGTCAGCGTGTTTTTTTTGTTGTTGTTTTTTATTATAAAATTTATAAATTTATCAATTTTTTTTTTTGTTACATTTTCCCATAAAATGTTTATGGCCCTCAGAATAATTTGTTGCATGAATATCTGAACATGCAATATATCAAAAGAAAGAACAGTGCCTCTGATTTTAAACAAAAACAATGAATTTAAAAAAAATTTAAACTGTTTTATTCTAGCCTCATGCATTCATTTTTAGTAACACTTGAATGTGGGTATGTCACAAAGATGTCTCATTAATGACAGAAAATTCTGGGGAAAGAGTTAAATTGTAATGATGATTAATGTGAACAACAATTTCTTGAAATTTTGATAAAAAAATGAAATATAAAAAATATCAGTATTTTTTATTTTATTATATTTTTAATTATTTTATTTTATTTCACTTTTGCTCATTCCCCATTAAAGTCAAATCTAATAAATAACATGACTAATTTGTAAAGTTAATATTGTCAATGATATTAGTAGTATGTCAGAAGGACACTCATATCGCACAGTTGGCACCGTTTCCTCATAATAATGTGTACATCTATGTTTATGACAGGTATGGCTATTTATTTCCCCTCTCTGGGGTGGGGTCTTTGCTTGGGTTTGAGCTACAGCCTTTCTGTTTACTGCCGCTCGAGCGCATGCTGCTGTGAGGTTGGTCTCTTTGTTTTCATCCCAGACCTTCCCAACCCCAGATTTATCTGCTCATATCCAGCTTTAACAGCATCGGTAAATCGTGCCCAGCTATACTTGCTCTCTACAGGCCTAAAAACCCTGCCGCAAAATGGAGGGAGCTGTTTGTCCGCGAGCCTGTAAATTTCTGGAGCTTTTTAAAGAGCTGCCTGCCGCCTCCTAAGACCCAATAAAGAAGAGTATCCAGACTCGAATGAACAGTGAATGAGCTTCTGCCCAGCGGGGTAGAAGAGACCTTATACCCACTCAAATTCTTTTCTCGGTTTGACAGAGGCGAATGGAAGTTGAGGCTGGCTTCATGGTACACTGGGGGCCTTAGGGGCCCATGATTTGAGGTTGCTACTTTTCTCTGCAGGGTTTTTGCCCTCACTATGACTCCCAGTGTGTGGAATCTGCTTTAGGTGGAAATTCTCATCACCCAATTGATTGTCTGTTTTCCTGTGCCTCAGCACTAACCTGTAATGGTCATGTTAGTTGCAACTTATGAAAGTTTATTTCTGCCACAGAATAAAAAAAATTAAAAAGGTAATTGCAACTTCTTATCTCAGAGTTCAGATTTTTTTTCCCAGCAGTTGCAAATTTTTATCTCACAATTCTGTCTTTTTTCCCTCAGAATTGCAAGTTTATAATTGTTCACAATTGTTTGTAATAAAACTCACGATTGTGAGTCTACAACTCGCAATTCTTACTTTTTTTCTCAGAATTCTAAGTTTACGTCTCGCAATTAATAACTTGCGTTTGCAAGATATAAACTTGGAATTCTTAACTCGCATTTGCAAGTTTACATCTCACAATTAATAATTCAGAATTGCAAGAAATAAACCTGCAATTTTGAGAAAAAGTCAAAATTGTAAATTATAACTTGCAATTGTAGATTTACATCTAGCAATTCTGACTTTTTTAATCCAAATTCTGAGTTTGTCTAGCAATTAATAACTTGCAATTATGATATGTAAACTCGCAACTATGAGAAAAAAGTCAGAATTCGCAAAAAATCTCACAATTCTGACATTTTTCCTCCGAATTCTGAATTTACAACAGGTGAATGATGTAAAACACCTGTGAAAACACAGGTGTGATGTAAACTCACAAGTTTACATCTTGCAAACAATCTTTTGAGATATAAATTCTAAAATAATTTGAATTATGAGATGAAAACTTGGACTACAGTGGACTACAGTGGACAAACAGTGGCAGAGCTGTCAATCTGACCATTAAACAGACTGTCCTCTCCAATGAAATCACACAAGAGTCTGGACAATAAACTCTAATGGCTCTGTCGATCCAAATCTCCAGTTTGTAGCATGTTCTTGTGTACTGAGATTGATGCCTGATCAGGCCACCAGAACGGGATGTGTGTGCGTGTGTGGTAGACCCTCAGTGTGTGTCCGTGAGCTGTTTTTGTGAGGTCCAAGCTTATGGCACTCACTGGTTCCCATGTAGCATTTACACCAGTGTAATGAATCACTCAACAAATGTTGCTCTTGGACTAACTGGTTGGAAAGGACGTAACAGAGGAAGAATATAACAGCAGGGAGGGTTCACACTGCCACCAAAACACATTGCCTGAACCGAACTGTAAACTATGATTATTTACATTAATGGACCCTTCTGAAAAGGCCAGTTTAAACCAGCATGAATTCTCATGCTTTTCCAGGTTGGTTTATGCCGGTTAGAGCTGGTTTGA
Organism: Tor tambroides; assembly: GCA_021397915.2. Taxonomy (NCBI): domain Eukaryota; kingdom Metazoa; phylum Chordata; class Actinopteri; order Cypriniformes; family Cyprinidae; genus Tor; species Tor tambroides. The sequence continues at coordinate 31,184 of JAFVLL020010670.1, forward strand.
TGCTGGTCTGGTTGCTAAATACATGCATTTATTTGAAATTGTGAAATATTTAAACTTTGAAGTATACAATTTGAAAGATCAGTTTTCTATTTTAATATATATTTTAAAATGCAGTTTATTCCTGTGATCGTGCAGCTAAAATTTCAGTAGCCATTATTAGTGTTACATGATCCTTCAGATTCCTTCAGAATTTTTTTCATGATTATTTGATAAGTAGACATTTCAAAATAAAAGTGTTTATTTGAAATAGACATCCTCACTGTAACTTTTGATCAATCTTACTGACTTCAAACTTCTGAACAGTAGTGTAAAATAGTAAAATATATTTTTAATAAATATTAATAATATTTCCCACAAGGTTTTTCACTACATGGACACAAGAAATATGACATTTATTTACAAGAAGTTTTATTTAATAATTTTTACACGCACTAACAGAAGTAACTGTATTATAACAGCAATATTTCTAATTCCATGCCTCATATCACTCTGTATTGCCTGTCTTCTTCTCATAACATCATTTAAACTTAAATCAATATTACATTTCCATTAATACATTTATGTATTTATTAATTTGCTAAACAGTTATAAGTCTGATACCATCAACCACTTTTGCATTATGGTATTAATCACTCTCTAAGGGTTTAATTTGCAGAAAAAAAGACCAGCTTGTATTATCCCTTATTTGTATATTGTAAATATTTTATACTGTGTGTCCTCTAGCCATACGGAGGTATAACAAACAATGTCTAGATTTTTTTTCTCTAAAGATTGAAAAGTACTAGTACTTAGTGGACAGAAATACCCAGAATGTTTCCCTTAAGAGCATAAAAGCTGTTCTCTTTCAAAAACCTGATTTTGTATATAGTTTATAAGGGGATTAAAAGGCCACAGCATGCTCTGTGAAACCTTTCTGTCTGCTGTTATAAAGCAGAGCCTGTGGAGATAAATGAATGCTGTTCTCTGTTCACTCAGAGCCAGCGGCTGATAGCATCTCTCACTGCATGTTAAGAGAGAGTGAGAGCATGGCATGTGTGTAACGGACTAAACCCCATCACTCCTCTCTCCTATAGTCTCTCTCAAAGACATTTTCATGTATTTATGTTCACCTGCAAGGGATCCATAGATCTCTGTTTTGAGCTTTAGTGGCAGTGCTAATGCTAAAGCAGCTCTTTCCTTCTTTTTCAAGCAACACACACATAAAAAGAAACATTTATTGCTTAAATGCTGCTCTTTTATAGCTCACAAGATTTCTTAGTTATGTTTAAGTGTCAACTATATATATACAGTATGTATGTATACAGTATTTAAATTGGGCCGGGGCTGAGCCTCGGCACATAGACTCCAGGGCTCGACATTAATGCTTCATTAACGCCAGAGAAGTAACCTGATTAAAATATCAGTAACCAAAAATAACTAGGCAATCACCAAAACGCAAGTATTATTCTGATTTTATTACATTTAAAGTGGCGAATAGTGGATATAGCTACTGTACATAACGCGTGTACGGTATAAAGTTGCGCTGCTGAGGCGAGGCTCACACAGCCTCTTCAGGAGAAATTAAAACGCACAACACAAGGAAAGTCAGCTTGCTGAGGTAAAAATTCAAAATGAAAAGTTTTTATGTTTAAAATACACTTAGTTAGGCAACATCACGCAACGTTTTCGCCATTACGACTGTTTAATAGTCTGATTGTTATCTACACAATTTAGCCCTTGTGAAAATAAGTGCATTTAATTGTATTGAATTAAATGTCCACTTCTAGTGTACTTAAAAGTATTTTTTTTAAATGTGCTTGCATAACATAACACTTCTATATAAAAGAATGCTTAAGTGTACTTAAAGAGAGTGCGCTTTCTTGACTTATTCTTAACTCACTTAAGCACACTTTTAAGAAAGTGCACTTTGTAAAAATATCAAATTAAGTTTTGATAAGTTTAACTTTATGATCGTTATAATTGTGTAATTACAAATATATTTAAATGCATGACTTAAGTTTCAGTAGAGATTAAATTATAGCCTATGTAAATCTTACTTCAGTGGTTCAGAAAACACTATAATTCAGCTAATTGCATTACATAAATTTAAACGGTAATACATTTCCATTTAATCGTAATTAACATGCAATTTACCTTTCAAAAATATTATATTTAGTTTGTACTTAAGTTTAGTCTTTAGTCTTATTTTCACAATATGTACACTGTTAAAAAGTAGGCTAAAGTGTACTTCTTTTTTTAACAAGGTGGATATTAAAGAGATCTGTGAAATCTGTGATTTTTACTTCCTGTGATGCAGGAAGCAGATACTGCAGAGAAACATGAGCAGCTACCCTGTGGAATGAGAGGGAACTGTGATTAAGTGGAGTCAATTGTATTAGGCAAAGTGCTCAACGCTTCGCTCATCATAATGTGAAGTGATGAACTTACTGCTCCGATGAGCTCAACTACACTGCTTCAGTGCTAAAATCATGTGGAAGACTCGAGGAACTTAGCTGATTTAAATAAAAATTTAAATACAGAACCCTCTTCAGCCCTTTCCCAAAAGAAAAAAGAAAAACCCTCCTGGAGTGTTTTTATCAGAAGTGTCTTATTCAGTCCGTGACTTTTCCAGGATTTTTTCATCTGCTTCTGCAAGCCAATCACTTTTTTATTTAAAATCTCATAGTGATGTTTCATTTTCTTTACCAGCATGAGATGACGGCTGTGGAAAAAGGAGCAAATTGGCATTAGATGTCTGAAATATGAAATGCATACACTTACAGATCTCACATAACAGATTTTACCTTGTTATTGTCACAGAATGGCCCGTCTCCAGCGTCACCAATCACTCTCACCTGCACGTTATTACTAATCATACGCACCTGCTCCTTATCACCACCATCTTCACCATCATCAGGACTTGTATAAAGGCACTCTCCACAGCCACCACAGGCGTCGGATCTTAAAGTAACAATGCTGCAAGCTGTTTGTACAGCGTGGACTCGACTCGCTATATGGAACCTGTGTGGTGAATATACCCTCTGAATT
>JAFVLL020010671.1:0-29096 GCA_021397915.2 Tor tambroides
CTCTCCCTCTCCATGACTCTTTTCTGTTGGGGCTCTGCTCTTTTTTTCCGCGAGTCTACTTGGCATTGCGCATCTCCATAACGGGCTTGTTTAAGTCTGTTCTGCAAGCCCCTTCGCCAACCCCCAGCGGAGGGCAGCTCACGAGACCCCCGTCGTGCTTTGAGGACCACTTTGGAGCTTTAATCCACTCCAAATGTGCTGATAATTCTCGTTGCCAGGCCACTCTTCTCTCTTGCCTAGTGTCACAAGAGTGGTCTCACGAGAGCCGATCAGCCAATGATAACAAAGTAGCCAGATGTCTGGTGCTGGCATAGTCCCAGAAGCCAGGCAGCGGTACGCGGCAGCATCCGCCACGGGCCCGAGATCAAAGCTACCTGAGATTACTTATGGGCACAAAATATGTGTTGCTTATTCTACAGTTCCCATTAATAACAATCTGGGCGAATTTGTATTTCTAATTAACTCTTTCTTTTGGGTGCAGAAGTGCTGTAGGTTTATCAGGGCCTCCGCAGGTTTTTCTCCCCACAATGTGAGCAAAAAGCAGGAAGACCCGGAAGTCGGATGTTGCGGTTTCTAAAGAAGCAACAGCAGCCGTCGGTGCACTTTTTTCTCCCATTTTTAAACAACAAACAAACAAAACAGAGATTAAACAACCCTGATTATTAATGACACCATGTTTTCATTTTATTTGCCTTGCTAATATATTCAACTTCAAATATTAATGCCAAATAGATACATATCAATGTATTAGTTTGTTTGTTAGGAGTCAGTATAAAGCATTTCTGCATTTGTCAGATATAAGGTGTGCCTTTTTTTCTGGTTGTTTTCTTTAGCAGCAATTTTGTTTGTTTGTATCAAACAACTTTCAACATTTGTCATCTTAAATTACACTATTTTGGAGAATTCCCCAAACTAAAATTCCACAATTGTCTATTAGCACTTAACGTTACTTAACGTAAACCCTGTAGACTAACATAACTTCTGAACCTGTAGTAGACTAACATCATTTTCAATGTCTCACTCGTTTATTTTGATACTAACAAAATCCAGCAGTGTGTAACAGAGAATTGTCATTTAGGAGATTGGAAATGTCCACAATATCATTTTAATCACATCTCAGATACGTGTTCTGTTTACAAATTATTCTGTGATGTGTGTGAAATGGCTAGAATGGAAATTAAATTCTGAACATTTCTGGAATAAAATGTCTGACTTCTTTGTCTTTCCAAGGCTCATTTCATAGCTAGCATTTTATTTACCACATAAACAGAGTGCTGCAGTGATGATATGTTGTTGTTGTTTTGTTTGTTTGTTTGTTTGTTTTTGTAGAACTTTTAGAATCTTTTTTCTTTTTCTTTTCTTTTTTTTAAAATTTTCAGTGAAGTTGTGTGACTGTGTTGTTGTTGTTGTAGCCTAAATTGAGACAATTGTTTTCAGCTTTAAAATTAAATTAAGTTGTGCTAATTTGTGAATATTATCATAATGAACAAAACATGTAAGAATCGTAAACTTTTGCTGGTCACAGAGCTTATTTTCTGCAATAATCCAAAAGACAATTGAAAAATCCTTTCAGGTTTTTGTTGAAGGAACCAAAGTGACACTAACTTCCAAGCTGGCCTACAGAAAATGTCATCTCTGCGGCACTGTATGCACAAAATAAAAATATTCTTACAAATTTTACACAAGCTGACAAATTGCACCTTGTTTGGGAAAAAAAAAATCTGTTCCTAATATATACAGTACATTGACACTTACATATACATACTGTTATCTTAGTGTAACACTATTAATTTACATGGATAACAACTATAAACATTGTAACTTGTGAAAATAAAAAACGTGAAAAAAATGACATTCAGTTTATCAAACCATGTATTATTTACATTCTCAAAAATTACACGTTTTGTATTGTTGTGAGTCTGGAATAAAACAAAAAATGATCTTATGTGCATGAAGAGTACATTTTAAGCATTTTATTTATGCATTTGAAAAGTGCACATATGGAGTTTAAAGTGTATTGTATTAAAATGTATCACTATTATATTAATATGTATCACAGCTAATATAATAAAGATGTTTAAGGCCAACATTTCAAAGCTTTGAATAAAACAATCCTTGCTCTCTCCTATACAGTGTATGTAAATGAACATACTACTTTTATACTGCGCTGGGTACAGCTACGGCAGAATGTTCAGTTCTTCAATTGTTTCTGAATTATTTTGAAGTTGAAAATTTGTTTTTCTTCCATTGGCAGTGTTTCTTTCAACCAGCTCTGAGAAGTTGTTGTTTTCTCCTTCAGGCCCTGGACTACTTTTATTGAGTTCCTCCACTTATTCCATCTCATGTGCACTATTCGGTTTGTAAATATTTAGAATAGAGCACTGCCTTTAAGGAAGAGAAAACAAGACGGGCTCTGCATCATGCTTTGGGAAGGCAATTGTTGCTTCCTTTTTTGCTCACAGAAATATGCAGCCTTTGTTATCTACAAGAAATTCGTGCATATTTCTGTGTTTCTGTGTTTACTTTCAAGTCCATTGTTTAATGTACAGATGGTATCCATTTGGAGGTGAGGTACCACATGCACTCAGTCATTTATTAATTATTAAGCATTGAAAGTATTGCTTCATGTCCATGGCTGATGGGAGGGAGTCCCTCCTCCCTCCTCGTTATGAATAAGAAAAAGAATAACTAAGTGGCTGTGTTGATGTGCGAATCATGCAGGTTCCTATCTAGACGAGCAAGGCATCTCTTGACGTGCTGTCTTTGCTCAGTGAGGATGTAGCGAGGGTTGGCTCTCATGATTAGATCTAGTTAGCAAGCTTTAAATATTAATACCATTCATTTCTATAGGTGAGATCAAAACGATGGAGATCATGGACGGCAAACAGATTGAGCAGATTGATGAATTGATTGATTAGACATGAAATACATATCAAGGAGTGCATTAAGCCTTGAACGCAACAGTCATCTTCCATTTGAAAACATAAACCTCAGATAAAGTGATTGACAGCAAACATGAGCAGTAATTCTGGGCAAATTTATTGTTGTTCATTATCACAAAGATAAATCTTTACAGCAAACCTTACATCGAATCCTTTTTGGTTTAAATTTGGTCTAAGGATGTGGAAAATTGATGTAAAAACACATGAATCTACATGTTACACAATTGTTGCAGGTGATGTTACTGTCAAATAACATAAGAATACTATATATATATATATATATATATATATATATATATATATATATATATATATATATGGGATATGGCATATATTTGATGATTTTTCTAATATATATTCTATAATATAATATAATATTTGGTCACACTTTAGCTTAGGGACCAATTTCCAGTCTTAACTAACTATTAACTATGACTTTTGCCTCAATAAACTCCTAATTCACAGCTTATTAATAGTTAGTATGGTTGTTGTTAGGTTTAGGTATGGGGTAAGATTATTAGGGATCTGAAATATGGTCATGCGGAATAAGGCATTAATATTTGCTTTATAAGTACTAATAAACAGCCAATATAGTGATATGCATGATAATATGCAACTTAATAGTGGAGAGTTTATCTTTAAACTAAAGTGCTACTGAATATTATATATATATATATATATATATATATATATATATATATATGAAGAGTTCATTTGCAAAAACAGATAACTCAGTTTTTTTTTTTAAATGTTCAAAAATCATGTTTTTTTATTATGTTATCATTATATTATTTGTGCTAGTTAGCTAGTATTTTTTGTTATTTTTTACCTAATCAAAATAGCCCAACTGGAGTTTGATTGAAATTAATTGGAATGCACAATGAAAAAAACATGATTTTTGAAAATTGTTAAAAACTGAGTTATCTGTTTTTGCAAATGAACTCATCATCATATATATATATATATATATATATATATATATATATATATATATATATATATATATATTCTATGTATATAAAATTTTTCATAATTAAGATTTTTAACATTCAGCGGTTCAGCAGGTATAGCACTGCTGTGTTAACGCACAAATGTATTAACATACACTCTTTACCGAGAGTCCTAAGTATCATTTGGGTGCATTGGAAACATCCTCTGAACTTCTTAAAATAAGCTTTTTATTTTTAGCACTTAAAACCAAAAGAATTACTGCCATGCGAAAATCTAGAAACACCAGCCGTTCATCACTCTTAAAACAGCTTCCTCTTATGCTGCTTGGACTGTTATTAATGTGTGCTGAATAATTTATCAGTATAAAATTACCATGGTCTCTTTTTTTTTGCCAAGATTTTTGCCAACAATTAAAAGGCATAGATTTCAGCTGTGCAAAATATTTTTTGAATTTTTAATTCCTTTTTGATTGTTATTTTTAAATTTGTTCTTTTCTACAGTGTACACACCCCAGAGAGTGGAGTTCCTCTTCCCCGGTACGCTCTTTGCCTGCTGGGAAGAGTTGTGGTCTTCCCCTGACCCTAACCATGATGAACAGCTTATGGATAATGGATGAACCACTATGTGTGCTGAACTCCCTCCAAGCAGCCCATAATGGGCTATTCCCTCTTTAAACATAGCCTGAACTTGAGGGTTTGAAAAGTACAGGGTTTGTCAGTTAGAATCACTTCACATTAACTCACCCCGTCTATATGAAACTGTCCTTTTACCAGAGCTTAAAACATCAGAACAGAAAGCTAAAGTATTTTGATTATTTTTATCCCTGAATGCATGCAACGAATATTCATAGAGAGAGCTGCGTGTCTCAGTGGACATAACATGAATGGATGCTATCTAGCAGGGGTCATAAGCCAGAGTTTGTTTTTCAACATATGCGAATCTCTCCGCCCGTCCTCGGAAAAAAATGGAATATTCTCCGGCCCCAGTCATATTCCATGTGGACGACTGTCCACATCTCAATGACGAGGCCAACAATTGGCAGTAATTGGCCCGTTGCCTCGGATGTCCTCAGAGAGATCTGAGTGTGAGAGCGGACGGGCTGCCCTTTCCACCAATTAGAGCGCTGCCCCCAAGGGGGCATTGACTGGTGGGGGCCTATGGTGTGGCTTGATCCGGTTGTTTGTGGAGTTGCTGCCTCCTCATCTTCCTCCTCTGACATCTCAGAGTTGGGAGACTTCAGTGCCAGACCTCGACGCCACCTCCTCTGTCTATCTGTTCCTCTGCTCTTGAGCTGTCAGCGCACACCATCACATCCACCATCTGAGGTCCTTGAAAACTAAATGGCCTGACAGACTCCCCGTTGCTCTCCCTCCAGCAGCCTCACATGGATAGTTCCTCATTGAATGCTGGGCTTAATGCCCATGATGCCCATCTAAATTCAACACTACTGATGAATCTTGAATTATGGAGTCTTTATAGTGAGAAGTACAATGGAAGTGTTTGTTCTTGTGTTCTTTGTTTTATATTGCATTATTGTGAGTAGCGCTTGAATTTTTGAAAAGCTTGTTCCTCATTCAAGCACTCAGGCACTTCAAGACACTTATGTGAAGAGCCACTTGATTTGACACACAAGAGCCTCTTGAGCAAACAGATGGCTAGTCACAATATGTGTTAAAGGATATTAGTGCATAAGATCACATGTTCAGTGCATATTCCTAACAGCCATCAGTGAAAGCCTTTGGGAAGAAATAAATAGCTATTCCTTTTCCAGTGCATTTGAGTAAAGTTCAAATTGCTTGTACTATTTTAAGCTAAAATTTAAATACCTTAAAGTATTAGTATTATTTTCCCACCCTCATGTTTTTTTTTCAGACCCACTTGACTTTCTTTTTCCTAAGGGGAACAATAGGAGACATTGGTAACACTTTATTTTAAGGTGTCCTTGTTACACGTTACGTACTTACTATTATAATAACAATCATTTATGCATAATTGCATGCAAATAACCCTAAATCAAACCCTAATCCCAACTCTAACCATATAGTAACTACATGTAGTTACAAGTATTCAAAGTTATAAGTACACTGTAACAAGGACACCTTAAAATAAAGTGTAACCGAAACATTTGAAAAACGTAGGCCTACTAGTAATCCTTTTACATGTATTTACAATAAAATGTAACTTTCAAGCTTTAAAAAGACAAAGAAAGGGTCATAAAAGTTGATGTATCTCATATAAGTCTTCTGAAGCTATTTAATAGCCCTTGAGCATTTGGGACCAGATATTTGTGTGAAGTTCACATATAATGTTCCCCTCCAGTGGGATGGTAACAGATGCAACTGGATCATTGAGTGAGACAGATCAGTTTGATTTGGAAAAGAATCATTCAGACTGGGTTTGTGAACTGATTAAAAAATTCAAAACACAATCTGTTCATGAATCATACCTCTCTCTTAAACTGACATTAAAATGCAAAGGGCAGACAGGATGGATATCAAGATTTTCAGTCAAAATTCCTGGTGAAAACAGTGAAAATTGCCTCAGAAGATTTGTAATATAATGCTACTTCTTTTTTACACAATGCTACTTTTATGGTGCTTTTTGGAGCTTGACAACCCTCTACTTCTACTTTTCTTTTTCTTTTTTTTCATAATTTTGAAATGGGTGTCAAGGATATTCTTTGGACAGTCCTCTTTTGTATTCCACACAAGAAATAAATAAAAAAGAAACGTTTGGAATAACATGAGGGTGAGTAATGAGTAAATGATGACAGAATTTTACTTCTTGGGTGAGTAAATTTTTTCAGTCAGTTCTGATTTCAGTGCCCCAAGATTTTTCCAGTATCCGAATAATTTGTGTCAACAATCTGAAAAACATGTTCTTTAATGCAATAGCTACCAGATATTACAAACAACCTTGGACATTTTTATGGTAGGTGAGAGTTCATTGTGATCATGTTTTCAAAAACAGTGTTGATATCTATAAAAGCTATGAGCATGCACATCATTTTACTAGTCACAGACTAGATGGTATGTGAAGTTTTTTTTTTCTTTGGATAAAATACATTTTGTTTCCTCTGATGGATTGTAGATATATAAAATATCCTGTTACTATTTAAGTGATTCATTTGAAAATCTGACATTGCAAGTTCTATTTCTGATACAGCTTTTAGCTATAACTGTTAAACACACATGACGTAATTTAATTTCTGAAATACTTTCAGAAAAAATGATCAGGCCAGTATATGGTTATTCCTTATGACACATAAGGATTTATCAGTGATATTTTACTGGAGCACAGCAGTGTTTCACTGGTACTCATGCCCCAGTAAAAAGGGTCTTGCGACACCCCTGCTCACAACCCACAACAGTGACTCCAAAAGGCGAAAATAAAGGTTCCACAGGTTGACAGGCAAGTAATAAGACGGCTCTTTCTCCTTTGCAAGGACCCTCACAAAGGGGACCCAGCTAATATGCTGTCTGGCCCCGGGGCCTGTGGGAGCATGGCTGGATTATTATGTTAATGCGAAGGCCTCCTGCCCTCGCCCTCTTTCCCAGCTGGCTCTGCTGTCGTTAGGAAGTGCTTTGCTCTGACAGAGGAGTAATATGCTTCCTGATTGAAAGGGCAAAAGATCGAGCATTAAAAAGAGAGAAGGAGGTCATACTGATAAGCATATGATAAAAGCACCACTGTGTGCCGATACCTCTGAGAGCCGGACAGATTCTGTAAGTCCTGTAGATTTGGGGTAAGTGAATATGTATTAGGGTGTAAGGTGAAGTAGGAAAGGTTTTAATTACCCATGCCATTGAAATGTCTGGCAGTCTGTGAATGTGTATGTTCTGCATTCTTTTCTGTATGTTATGTGGTTGCACACTTCCCACACAATCGTATTTTTGTTAATATACTATACACGTATAACATAAACTTCCACAGCTAACAGATGCCCACACTGCAGACTATGCTGACACCAAAAAAACAGAAAGAAAAAAAAAGAAAATAATCCCCCTCAAATGCTTCAAACCTTTAAGCTCAGAGATCCAGGATGCTCAGCTTTATAGTGCGGTAATTGTGTAAATATGTCAGACAAACAGAAAATGACATCTTCTTGTTTCCTTTTAAAATGAATGTCTTTTCATCTCCTCTCATCAGAAACAAACACACCTGCATAACTGTGCATATCTACCCATTTTATCATCCATTTATGCAGCTGGTGTTCTTTTTGGATTGTTTACTTTTTTAATTGATTTTCTCTGTTTTTTTTTCTGAATTTTATAGGCCCACACATGCTCTCTTTTCATATCTGAATCACAGTAAGCTTTTTCCTTGGGAATGCAAGCATGTTTATAGGACCTCACTGTTTTTCAGGGTGACTGTACAGCACTGCTAAAAAGATGAAGGATGTCAGTGGGTAATTGCTGAGGCAAATACTTAGCTGTGACTGTCAGGGAAAAAATAAAATAAAAACAAAAGGCTGCAAGTAGGTTGTGGTGCTCAGAAGGCACAGTTGCATTTACTGATTTTTTTTTTTCTTTCCTGTGGCAAAGTAGGTCTTGTGATGCACCATCTAAAAGCTACTAGCAAGAAGCCACAAGCTCTTATGTTGTCCAGGCAAATAATTGTTGTGCATTTAAATATGTGCTTACTATGGATTTATTACTTTTACAGTTATGTAACTCAAAATGTGCACAAAATCTATCGTAAAGACTGTGACAGTATAGTTTTAATGTGCTCTTTATGTTAAAGTCAGTCTATTTTCTAAAGGTATGTTATAGATCTTATTGTGAATGATTTATACGTTTTTGTTTTTGACCTGTTAATTTGTAAGCAAAATGTTATAACTGGATCTTCTGGTGAAAATTACCGATTTCTCTCTCATGACATTTGTCACTAGTCAACACCTGAGGCACAGAACCAAGTTCCCATCCTATCTTTATTTATTTATTTTTTTTTTTTCAACAAGTCGGTAAAAATTGTAAAAATTGCTTTACAAATAAATGTACATAGAATTCAACTAAATAAAAAGTTATTATTTTTCATGATAATTGAATCATTTAAAATATTAATTTGATCATTTCATCAGTTGGCTTCAGTAGAGTGACAATATAAAAGCCAATTATTTGATTTTGTACATAGAAATATGCATCTTTCTTAATATTATATATATATATGTAATATGTGTAGGTTCAGTAATTTCACTTCACTGGCAATGGATAGGTTATTTTACATCTGAACTCTTATATATATATATATATATATATATAAAATAAACATACATATTGCACAAGGAGTCAACAGCCAGTGCTCCACACAGGATCTGATCTGATCAGCATCCAGTCTGTCTGCAATGACATGAAGAAACACAACAAACTGAGTCAGACTAAATCCAGAAGAACTGCGGCTACAGTACTGTGAAAAGTTTTAGGCACTTGTGTAAAAATGCTGTAAAATGAGGATGCTGTCAAAAATAATGTCATTAATAGATTTGCTTTATCAATTAACTTCTATTAACTAAATCAACTTTTGGTGTGTTTAAAGCAGCTTTTGCCCTAGGTGCACTTGCACAGTTTCTCAGATAGCTTTGCAGGTATGTTTCTTTAAGCATCTTGGAGACGTTGCCACAGTTCTTCTGGATTTAGTCTGTCTCAGTTTGTTCTGTTTCTTCATGCCATTCCAGACGAACTGGATGATGATCAGATCAGATCTCTGTGTGGAGCACTGGCTGTTGACAGACTCCTTGTGCAAACAAAACCTCACTGGATCGTTACAATTAATGGTAAAATAAATGTTTGGAAATGTAAATTGATATTTCTTTCTGACACACTACAGCAACATGATAACTGACTTAAAACCATTTTTTAGCTGGTAATAGAAAATACTAGTGTTCTAATAATTTTGGCCACCACTATATATATATATATATATATATATATATATGTATATAGGGGTTTCAGTGGTCATTACTTTTATTACTCTCTTTTGAGTGAATGAAGTGACTCACTAAAACGCTACCCATGGCTCATTGGAAAAATCTGCAAAAATGATATTGCGTTGTTTCCTGCATATTTTCGGGACACTTTCCCAAAGTGAAATGTCCAGTGAATGGAGCTACAAGTATATGAAGTTTTGTCTGAAATGAACAGGAATCTGTCAGTATTTTATTACGATCGTTGTTGTAGGCCTACATATTGCGACAGTTATGTTGAAATGTCCGATGATGAGTGGTGCTATATGCTTTATCGCATTTGAAAATAACCTGGGCCTACGGTACTACACTCAGCTCGAACGTTAACTAAAGCAAATGAGATAAAATGTATTTGTTGAAGCAGCATGCTATTTTAGCTTGCTTCCACAAGTCTTTCAGCTCTTTTATTATGACTTATGATGGGACTTGCACCCAAGCAATGCTGTACCAGGTGAGCTACCAAGTACGTTTGCAACATCACATAAGCCATACGGATCGGGTTATGTGTAAATGCTAATATGTATTAGCTTACAAATCATGCACTGTGGTAAAAGTGTGTTGAGTTTGTTGTGCATGGAACCACACAATAGTAAGTTTAACTGCCACAAGTGTTCATTTCTGTTTGATGGTGCAGTGACAGGCACATTTTCTAATAAGCCTAGATTGCTGATAGGTTATCGCCTAAGATGTGGAAAAAGTTTTGGTGAACTTTACGTCTATCTCCTCTTCTGCAGGCACTTCCGCAGCTATCCTGAACTTTAAGACTACATACTGAGGCACAGCCAGCTCCCAGGTGGTACTTTTCAAGCTTTCCGGACTCAGACTTGGACGTGAACATGCTTCCTGATGGCTGGCTTGATGAAACGCTGAGACCGCCCGGTTTGCTCAGGGCATTAAAGATAGAGCACGTCGACATGGTCAGCCAACCCAACTCGATGCTCTCTCTGTATCTGCAAACCAGGCCTGACAGTCTCCCCAGTAATGAAGAGGGTCTGGACTACAGGGTCAATAATTCATACTGAGTGCAGTTCAGTCGGGATCGAGGAGGAGAGGTAGGAGAGGGTCCTCAGTTCCACACAGTAATTTTTGTTACAGAGCTTGACCACTGCAGAGCCAAGTTCCATGCAGCTCCATATGCCTTACTGCTTTATTAAAGGGCATACATGTAGCAGCTTCCACTCAGCTCATTCTGGGATGCTCCTCTGATCATCTTGAGATGTTCCTCTCATTGATCCCCATCATGGTTATTAATAGCCCTTGCCAGTGCCAGTTCCTCACTAAGATGGTAGTCACATCAAACCACAGCTTGTTCTGCTCTGAATCTCAAGGGTAGGCCATGTTCTTTTTAGTGGTTATGATACTTGTGCTTCTGAGGGAATTGATGTAAATTATGGAGTTATATAGAAGCTGTAAAAAATTGCAGTAGTCAAAATTGATTGTTAAAAAGTGGTTGTAGGAGTAGTACAGTATATAATATTTAATATACACATCATAGTGTATTCAGTTGGTATGACTGACTGCTCTCTGCACCCTGATATCTCAGGTGGGTTTCAACATTCATGGATTTCAGAAAAGTAGCCCTTTTACATCAAATGATGCTCTTTTAATAAGTCAATTATATGACATTTTGACACTTTGCCAATATATCAGGTTATAATAAACGCCCATTTGAGAGTGAATTGTGCAGATAAACAGACAAGAAGAGTCTGAAAGTGAATGTTCATAATATTAGAAACTCCAGCACTGAAGACTTTATTTTCCTGACCCTCACAATGAGGCATGAGTTACATTGCACATTATCTTACAATGTGACTTCATATCTCACAGTTTTGACTTTATTTTATTGTAAGTTAAGTCACACTTACAATATAACAAAAATTGTATCCATCAGTGGCAACTTCATATCTAATAAATGAGACTTTTCTCACAGTTGCAACTTAACTTCTTGTAATTGTGATTGTATTTCTCGTAACTGTTACTTTATATCTCACAATGTAGCTTTATAACTCGCTGTGGGAATTGATATCTCACAAACGCAACATTATGTGATTTTCTCACGAATGTTATATAGTATAACTCCCACAATGTGACTTAATATCTGACAGTTTTGGCAATATTTCTCGCAAGTGTGACTTTCCTGTAATTGTTACTTAGTCTTACAATTACAACTTTATATCTCACAAATGTGACATTATTTTTTGTATAACTGAAACTTTATTTCTCTTTGTATGTCACAATTTGACATTATTGCCCGGTTTCACAAACAAGGCTTAAGTCTAGTCCTAGTCTAAAATGCATGTGTGATCTGTCTTAACTAAAAGGAACTTGCCATTGATTTGAACACTAGTAATTTTATTTTTTCTAAGGCACCTTTAAAAAAATACTTAAATGTCCTAATTTAACTAAGGCCTAATCCTGGCTTAATCCTGGCCTTTTCTGTGAAACCAGGCCTATATCTCACGATTGTGAGTATTTCACGAAATCACAACTTTATATTTCACAATTTGACTTTATGTCTCTCACTGTGAATTAATATCTTACAACTGCAACATTATATCTGACAAATGTGACTTTCTTTCTACTGTAACGTTATATCTCACAATGTGCCTTCGTATCTTGTGACTTTATTTCTCATAAGTACGACTTTATATCTCGTAATTACAACTTTATATCTCACAAATGAGACTATTTCTCACAATTCTTGTAATTGTGATTTTATATCTCACAACTGTGACTTTATATCTGACCATGTGTCTTTATTTCTAATTTTATCTCTGGGGCTGAAAAAGGCTTCCATTGACTGTACCACAATTAAATAAACATTTCAATCTGGTACATTATGAAAGAGATCTGTCAAAATTCCTGCAAAATGTGGGCCACACAGTTGACTTTCCCACCATCTTGAATTATTAAACAAATTCCGTACATCATAAGCGCCGCCATTAACCAGTTATAGGCACCTGCAGTGCTGGGTAGACCTATCCTTAGCTCGTAATGTCCATCATAATCAAAAAGCTACGTAAAAATACGGCTCATGAACGACAATCCTGTTATTAGCTGTCATCGCAGAAGGGAATCTATGTTCAAATAAGAGCTTTCTAATAACCACACAGGTGACTGATATCTCTCTCTCTCAAGGGAGGAGGGGATGGCAGCAGGGAGGCGGAAGGGTGAAAAATCGACACGGCGACGGAATGCAGATATTGCTCTACCCTAGCGTCGCCCCCCATTCGTCACTGTCTCACAGCCTGGCCCTCATTAAGTGGCCACAGCGTAAGCCATGACTTAATTTCCTTAAGAGGACCAGACACCTGATTCAATTGTACACCCATTATAGAAGGGCAGGGCGTCGAATTGGGCAAACAGCCACGGCTGTGAGAAGTTGTGATGAATGATCACGTGCCATCTGTAACGCAAGTAGCAATTCGCTATATTAAATGTTGTGGACATAATTTCCCGACGAGTGATTCATGCCGAGTGCCATTCGTGAGCCCGACCCCCCTAGAGGCTATGGTGAAGTTAGCGAGGTTAGTTCCAGTCACCCGCTGTTCTCCTCATCTCTGGTCTCCTTCTGCACATTTCAGTCTCAGTGGGGATGGATGAGAGATGTCTGTGGAAAACTGGGGTGATCCATTCACTCAGAGGCAGCATGGAGAATCACTGACTATCTCGTGTTAGATGATTCCGACTCGTCATTTAGATAATTTGTCACTCTAAAGGTTCAGGCCTGCTCATTTAAGGAATGGGTTGTGATGGTCGACTAGTCAACCAACAACCTGCTAGTCAACTGCTGTTCAGATGTTTTGCTTATATTGTTAGTTTTCATATGTTTAATGCTTTGGTGTTGCGCTTTTAATTCCCATCCCATTTTAAAGCACCAGCATTGTAGCAATAACCTTGCAGACGGGCATCATGCCATGCTGTTGTGTAGATGTTGTTGAATGCTTCTTATGTAAAGGAAAAAGAATTGTGTTTGAATGGGGTCAGGTGGGATAGGGTTTCCTTAAAGGAGCAGTTCACACAAAAATAAAAAATATTCTGTTATTTACTCAGACTAAATTACTAAATGAAAATTCTGTCATTTACTATGTTGTTCCAAAACTGTATGACTTTTACTCTGTAGAAAACAAAAGATTATATAAATGTTGTGGACCAAAACAACTTTGGACCCCATTGCATTTAACTGTATGGAAAATTGGAAATCTGAAAGGAATTTTCGTCCCACAGAAGGAAGAAATGCAAAAAAGTTTGGACCAATTTTCAATTTTGAGTGAACCATACCATATCAATTAGTCAACTACTCATTTAGGCAAACCACTGACTCATCCATTTTTAAAAATAGACGTACAGTAAGAAATATATAAATTAGTACTGGGCAATGATTAATTGCGATTAATCGCATCCAAAATAAAGGTTTTTGTGCACATAATATATGTGTGTACTGTGTATATTTATGTGTATATAAATACACACACATGCATTTATATATTTAAGAAAAATGTTATGTTTATATATTAGATATATTTATATATAATATAAATTATATGAATATAAATATTTACATGTAAATATTTAAAAAATATATACTGTATGTGTGTCTTTATATATATCCATAATAAATATACACAGTACACACATATATATTATATAAACAAAAAAACTTTTATTTTGAATGTGATTAATCGCGATTAATCGTTGCCCAGCACTATAAATATATTATGAATATACATACTGTAATATACAATATTTACAAACAGCATGCTATACTTTACTTAATCATATATTATTCTACAAAAACGAAGTCCCTTTTTTTCTAATCATACATCAGATCTGGAAAGAATTAGAAAATAATCTAACCACCAACCTGACAGGGAGTGTTGTTAATGAAGCAAAAAAGAAAGAAAAGGCCAAAACAGAACCCTTGTCTGTGTTGTTTGACTGATCTGAATGTAATTGTTCTATCATGGCTTTTATCTGTACGACTGGAGTCTGTTTGATACCAGATGTTGATGAAAAACAATACACAAAAGGGGTTATTTATCTATTTATTTATTTTTTTCTTTTTTTACTGGGAGCATCATATCAATTACCAAAACTTATCCTTTGTGAAGTTTGGTTTTCATCTCCCCATAGTCCAATTTAATCAAAAAATATGCCAACACTGTGAGTACCAGGCCTTGGCAGCCTCAAAGGTGCTGGTAGGATTTGCGAAAGTGAAATATCACAAACCTACTCATCAATTGGGCTCAAGAGTATGTGCATACAATCCATGTGTGTTTCATTCATTCAGACTCACACTTTGTGCCTTTTGTCCTGTTGATTTTATTTCTCCATCATAGTAGTTCTATGCAACTCTTGTGTTGAACATTATTTTTAGCATCAATTGTCTGCACCACCCGCCCACCACCAGACAGATTCACACATAAACTGATCTATAGACCAATCCCCTGTGTCCTGACCCTCTGCAGAGGGATCAAACAGAGCAGGACACACACACACACATACAGGCTTTTTGAAGAACTCGGTGAGACCCCCCTATGGGTGGGCTACTGGCAGTCTCTCAAACAGTCTGACTACAGTAGGGGTGGAGTGTGTCTCATCTGCTTTAGCACAAAGCCGTCAATCATCCTACAATCACCAATGGGTTCAGTCTTCTATCTTAAAAACAAACCGTGTGCTGTGTGTGCGGTGGTGACAGTTTGCGACACTTTTGGGATTGTGCAATGCTGTGGAATATGGGTCAGTTCTGTTGTTGTGTTTCACACACATTGACACAGAAACATATGGAAGCCCAAAAGGTTTATATTTCCCAATTGCAACTTTTTTCTTGGAAGTGGAACTTTTTATCTCCCAGTTGTGACTTAATACGTTGGAATACAACTTTATATCTAGTAATTGTGACTTTATTTCTCATAATTCTGACCTTATATTGCACAACTGCAACTTTATATCTAGCAATTGCATATTTTTTCACCGTTACATTTACTTTATATCTCACAATGTGACTATATCTAGCAATTGTGACTCATAATTGTGATTTTTGTCTTCCATTTTTGACTTGAAACCTTGAAATGCAACTTTATTTCTCAATTTTAATTTTATATCTCACAACCGAAACTTTTTATTGTGCAAATTCTTTTTTCTTGCCTTTTTTTTCTTGTGACAAACTATATCACATAACTATTTCTTATTTAAACTTCACAATTACAATTCACAATAATACACAACTGTCTCAAATGTTTTTCCATTTTTTTTTTACAAATATCTGTTACATCTCGCAATTGTGCCTTTATATATATATATATATATATATATATATATATATATCACAGATACTGTATCTCTTTCTTAAACTTTATTTAACATTTACTTTTTATTTTTTTATTCTGAGGTGGAAACTTTCTGTACAAATGAACAATTCGACTTTATCTGTCAATTGTGACTGTTTCTCTTAAATGTAACTGTTTCTTGCAGTTAGTTTTGCATGGTTTTTTATGAGGTAAAGCAGGAGTTTTGACCCTACAATGGATTTCAATCTAATTTTGGTTGAATAAAATGCACTGCTTTGGGCAACCAGATCCAGCAGAATGTTCTCCTTCTGCACATTTTTGGTGCACTTTGTTCATCAACAAGCTTGGGTGAAAAGATGAACTCAAAGCAGAGTAATGATCTGGATATGCTGTAGTTGGCAGACTACTGTCATTTTTGTTTAAGAATAGTTACTTTATCTATGTGTGTGTGTGTGTGTGTGTGTGTGTGTGTGTGTAGATGCACATCCATGTGAAAGATCTAGAAAGAACAGAGTAGCAATAAGTTGATCAAACAAGATCTATCTATTATGGTCTAATGACTGAAGTTTACACCCAACAAAAAAGTCTCTAATCTATGAAAGCATGTAGAGACACACAGTAACACAGAAACTTCTCAGTAAACAATATCAGTCCTGTTTGATCAACACAATTAAATACTGCTTTTGCCACAGTGTGAGAAGTCAAAAGACACTTTAGAAGAATTATAGTCATCATTTTCTTACTCTCATGTTGTTCCAAATCTGAAGGACTTTGAGTCTGTTGTTGGAACATAAAAGAAGATATGCAAAACGTCTTAGCATGTTTTTGTTAATGAAATTGAAGTCAGTGGTCACCAAAACAGTTTGGTTACCAATATTTATCAAAATATGTTCTTTTGTTTTCTGCAGAAGAAAGAAAGCCATACCAGTTTGGAATGACACTTGGGTCAGTAAATGATGACGGAATGTAATTTCATTTCTTTAACTTGCTGCTTGGGTTTACTTTAAGTTAGATACTGCATCATTTTTGTACAAGTGTTTGCTACACAATGTGTGTGTCAATGCCTGTGTGCAATATGTGCGCCCCGTTCTCTTCTTTAATCTCTTTATCAAAGTAATCAAACAGGGGGAGGAGGGTTTGTGTTAAGGGGCAGACTTGGCGAAACGGAGACAGTCTCTACACATGTAATCCCTGTCATTAAATTTAAGCAATCTTTTTTTATTAATGAATATTTCAGGAGTTATTGCAAGGCTTCTCATTTGATTTTCCTTTTTTTTTTAAATCCCCCCTCTCACAAGTGAATAATTCTTTTAATGATTTAATTAATAGCATTGTATCTACAGATGAAAGGCTTATACTTAATCAGCCAAAACGGTTTGAACTAAGAATAAGCCCTGCCTGTCAATTATGTGCATTGTAGGTCCCAGTGTTCTCTCTAAACTAACATGAGCCGTAAGACTTCCATTCTTAATTGAGGGTTAATAAATAAATGTGATTAGAGTAATCCCACAGCTTGGCTCTTGAAAGCTTGCAGGGAGATCGGCTGGCTGCTTGACTGGCTCTGTGTGTTTGTTTTACTGCCCTGGCGGTTTTCTCTGTGCTCCTGCCACAGTGCCAGATGAGAACTCTCCAGTATTTGCCAGGTACTGTTTTATTTACCTGAACCGCTGCTTCATTTTGACGACTGCCATATGTTTTATCCCCCTGTGCTGCCTGTACAGAGCTGGGCCATGTGTGTGTGTGTGTTTGTATTTGGAGTGTGTGGTGTGTACGCTTGGCAAAGGCACTGTGTTTAGGTGTGTCCATATCACACTTACCACACACACTCGTGAAAGCGTGAGCTCGCACACAGGGACTGCCCCGGTCCAGGAGCCGCGTGCATTAATTATTGATATGCGAAGAAAAAAATGGTGGCAATCTAATGAAATTATCAACGTTACTGAATTAATGATGAACGAGAATAAGAAAAGCCGGGGTTCTCTGGAGCCGGCGAGCTCATTAGCTATGCAGTCTCATCACATCCTCTTTTGGAGCAGGCAGGCACTGGGGCTCTTTCCTTCTCTTCCATAGGACCTCGCTTTGGACTCCACTCAAACTTTCTCCAAAACTTCCTGTTGCCCTCACCTAAGACTCCCCACTATTGGCGTCCCGTTACTATGAGAAATCCCGAGGCTTTTGGGTGTTTTTTTTTTTTTTTACTGTTGAGGAATACTGACCTGATTCTGGAAGCTTCAGTGGTCCAGGACAACACCTTTTTCTGCTTTTCTTCCCACTTCTTCACTATTTTCTTTGGTCGGTGGCCTCCTCGGAGAGTGTTACAGATTCTGAGCATGCAAATGAAGTGGTCTGCACTGTTCATCAAGTTGGGATTGGACTGAGAGAGGAGAATGTGCAGGGTCTCATTAGTTAAATGCAGTCTGAGGCCAAGGATCACAGAGACAGGTACTGTATGAGATTATTATAATAGCAGCCAGTGGATCGCGACTGAGTTTTGAGTTAAAGTTCATTATGTTGTGTGGTGTCATATGGTGAAATCATCCAACCTTTAAGCTTTCACAGACCTGTTACTGTCCGCTTGAATTCAGGAAGTATGTACACTGGATTTCATTCTGCCCTTTTGCGTTTTTCCGCTGTCTTTGTAATCGTTCTTAGCAGCGGCCTCATTTAAAGTTCTTAATAAAGGTAGAAATTATTTCTGCCCTCGTTTTAAAGTGATGCAACTGAGTCGTTGTTCTCCGTAGCACTTTTGGTGGAGAGCAGACAGAAATGTTAACTTTGACTTCTTTCTCTCTCTTCAAGACTTCTGCAGTATTGATAGTTCCCTTTAGAGCTTGTCTGGTGGGTCTTCACAGGCCTTATTTATTTATTTATGGACAGTATTACATCAGTTGGTTACTGAGATGATGTTTTGCATGGAAAAGGGTCTTTTAAATTAATATATTAAGGTAGAAATGGAAATATAAAAATTATCATATTTCTTTTTAAATTCATAGTATTGCTCTTTTCATACCAGTTTTTTCCTTTTCAAATGTTTTGAATTTAGAATTGACATCAATGTAGTCAAGATGCAAATATGTCAGCAAAAATACAGGCTGATAAAGCATTCCTAGGTTGCACGGACAAATTGTAGACAATACAATTTAATCTGGAAGATGGTAATCTGATTGTGAGGGATTCGATGATTTAATAAAAATGCAACACACTATCGTGAAAACAGACTGTCTCTGTCATCACAATTCGAAGAGAAAGCTGTGAGGTCACAGGTGTAATGTCATCATTGAAGTCCACTTTCTACTTCCTTATGGTTCCCTTCTATGAATTGACTGGATTGATCCACATACAAATAAGGTTTGTCCTCAAAGGGCTTCCATCAATACATTGACTTCTTTTATGGGGGCCATCAAACAACCATTATGGGTGTCACGGGGGCGTCCCCTCGGGGAGACCGCCGCTAGTGACGGATGGGAGGGGCGGGGCCTCTGTCTTGTGCCGGAGGCCCTGGAAGATGGGTGATTTGTTCAAATGTGTCACCAAATATAATGACAATAACTACTTTATTTACTTTTATGTAAATAGGAGCATTAATGCATTTTGTAAAAGCCAGTAGTAGTTTGAGCAATGCTTAAATAAATTAATGAATTAACTAAGGGTCCTTAAAAAATGATAGTGTATGTAATTGCATGTTACAAAAGAGTTTTATTTTAAAAAAGCACAAAAGATTAAAGGATGAATCTATATTTTGCACAAAGCAAGCTCCCTGTTATAGAATTTATGTCTGGCTTAAAGAACAAAAGAACACAAACAAACAAGCAAGACAAGAAGTGCAGAAGTAAATGAGAGGTTTAAATGTGAGGGTCTATGTGCAATTATCTTCCTGGCAGACAAGAGCTATAACCCATTACGAAAACTGTTGAGCTCATATTTCTTTTCATGTACACGGAACGCCTTTGAGATCTGAAGGCCCTCGGAATACAAACAAACACATGATTCTGTCACACCCACATCACTGTTCTAATGTCAAAAGTACAGGGCTTTCTATTACACAATTTTAATATTCATGTCTGCTCTCCCCTGACTAATTAATATGCACTATTTTAAGTCTAATTGTTCAAGAAAACTCTGTTTTATGTTGCTGCAATGGTAATAACAAATGATCGACGCATAAAATTTGCATATATTTTCTAGGCTGAGAGAATATCTGATCATTGTGCCACAGAGAATTGCTTTAAGTTCGGAAGTTAATTTCATTATCTCCGCCTCCCTATTTAAGCCTGCACTCTACAATAATTGAAAAACAGAATAAAAGATTAGCTTTTACTGGGTGACGCGCTCTAATGGCAAGTGATGGAATGTTAGTGTTACAAGAGAGGGGAACAATTACGGAGAAGTGTTTAAGTGTTGCCATCAACGATCGTATGTACATGTGTTGCAAGAAACAGATCCAGTGAAGGACTGATATCATAATAACTAGGTTAATCATGTAATCTGATACTGGATCGGTTCAGTATATTCACGATTAAGACCTTTTTAGGCATTAAAGATGAGGAAACAAACAGCTATTTTTCCACGAACAATAAAAAATACAAGTTCATTGAATTCTATAATAGATTCTTTACTGTTAAGCATGCTATCGGTGTGTCACACCTTCAGAGTACACTTATTTGGGAAAATCACAGTAGAGCATTCTGGGAGCCACTTATCCTGGCGCACCTTGTTGTTAGGGCTCCATCGCTGCCGTTTCCTCATCAAAAAAGAAGAAGAAAAAAACAGTGGTGCTTTGTTGTCAGGCTTTTCACGCGCGTTACACATATTCATGCGGACGTGTTTAAGCGTTTTTCTGCTAGCATAAGCATGCCGTGTTGTCGCTCCTAACTGACTTTTTCAGTTTTCATCAGTTAGCATCTTGCCTACTCTGCTATCTTATGTCTCTGAGTGTCATGCACCAAAATGATTTTTTTTCTTCAAATAACCTTTTTATACTGGGTGAAAAAAAACTCAGATTTTTCTTAAGATTTTGAGAACACCGAAACAGCCTGTCTTTATTTGTGCTGCTGATTCAAGTGATTCGGGTTTGTGGTAGCCCAGTATAATTTAGTAGGTGTGCCTGAGTGTGTGATTCTGAGAATCAATTTTAAATAAATGCTGTTTTTTTAAACTTATAAATTCATAAATGAATCCTGAAAAACAGTTTTTAACATTGCTAATTAAAAAAAAAATGTTCCTCGATCAGCAAATCAGCATTTTAGACTGATTTCTGAAGGATCATGTGTCGTTGAAGACTGGAGTAATGGCTGATGAAAATTCAGCTTTGCCATCACAGGAATGAATTACATTTAAAATACATTCAAATAGAAAATGTTTATTTTAAATTGTAATAATATTTCACAATATTACTGTTTTTACTGTATTTTAGATCAAATAAATACAGCCTTGGTAAGAATAAGAGATGTCAAAAACAAAACAAAACTATAATATCATAAATTATATGAATTATTTATAATTATTTATAATATAGTTATATAATTATTATTTATAATCAGTTATATATATATTGTTTTTATATATCAGGAGTTTATAAATATTTATTATTTATATACAGTTATATAATTTTTTATAATATGTGTTTTTACATATTATAAATATTATGTTGGATTAATATTATATCATGTAATATTATAAATTATATATAAATGTTATAATAACCACAAGGATGGTATGAATATAAATTATATAAAAATGTGTCATTTGTAATATATATTAAAAACACAAACACATTCCAAATGTGTTTTATATCATATTGTATATCAATATAATTTCAAAAAGTCACATTCCATTATATCTCACATGGTGTGCAGAATATTCCTAACCAAATACCACTGAAAACAGCTCACATGTGTCTATAGATATGTCTCCACAAAGGTCATTGATCTCTTGTTGACCACAGAGCCGTGGAACTTCCCAAGCTAATTGTGTCTTTGTCAGAACTGCCAATAGAGCTTGAGAAGTGTAAAGAGTGATATCACTGAACCCAAGGGAACAGGACTCTATCCCTCTCTAGCCAATATAACTTTCCTTCTGCTGTTCTGACTGATGCTCATTAGGCAGTACTGTATACTCTACAGGGGAAATACCCAATTTGCCAAGACAATGCTGACCATAAAGGCATCAGATGCATCAGTGTACTTGAACAGAGAACTGAGTAATTATGAAATGATTTTACTCAATAATTAACTTTCATACGTACCGTTTTTACAATAATTATGAATGCAAATGAAGTAATGGTATAAATAATTTTCAGCCAGCCTTATTTGCTACATATTTGGCATATAACTATCTCTGAAGCTTCTGTCTTCAGGAGGTTGGTGATTGTTTGCATTCCACTGTATTCACATTACACATTCAGTTTAAATCTAAAACAGAAGCCAGTAGACTGTAGCGCAGACTGAGTATAAAGCTGTGTGGAGGGCCATTTGTAATGCATCCCCATTGTAACAGCTTCATAAATTATCTTAATTAAGAATACCACCTGGAGCTCTATCCTATTGATCAGCCAGACAGCACTTCATCAAATCTAAGGTTGCCTAGTCAAAAAAGCAACATGCGACTTAATTCAACGGCATCATTTTTTAAAATTACTTCGACAGGAGAATTTCCGCATTTTATGAAGTTTCTTGTTTTTCAACATCGCCGTGTTTTGTATTTTTAATTCTCTGGTCTTTTTGATGGCTTGTTGCTCTTCATGTGGTGCCAATAGGCTGTGGTTTTTAAAAGGAGATATCCTTTCAGGGAATGGCGTGTATAAATATTTTGCCATTGATGAATACGTTAGGCCCCAGACGATCCCACTCTTCTTCTTTGATAGTTGACTACCAAGCCCCATGTGATGTCATAGTGGCAGGACTTGGGGCCCAAGGCGAAATGTCTACACACTTGAGCAGGATGAATCTTACTCCCAACGATGGCCTCTCTGTTCAATTTTGCATCACTGTTTACACTTTATACCACATTTTTAGTCGATAGAGTGCACACGCAGTTTGTTTGAGGTCATGCCACAATGTGAATCAAGTAAGTATTTGAATTTAGTTTTACCATAACTATGTTTAACAAACTGCACTTAGAGTTTCAAGCAGCAGTTTCAGATTGTTCATAGTTTGATATCACAGTTTCTGTGCAACTGAAATGATCTTGGAGCAAAATGTGTCCCATAGAGTTTTAGAAAACGTAAATGCCTTAAACATGCTTTTCATACTTTCATTACCTTATTTAATTTGTCCACTAGCAATTTTTATATACAGACACCACATCTGGACTACAGATTTCACAGCTAACATTTGCATGCATTCTAAAAACAATTCAATTAAAAATACTTTCATATTCTTTCTGCACTTCCTACATAATTTGACAAAACTTAAATATTACATTTTCACTAATATTAAAGTGGTTTTGTTTAATTGACTCTTTCTTTAGATTATCTTAGTTTTAAACTTAATAATGAATATGTTTGTGGATTTTTATGGATTTTCTGTAACATCTGCCAATGTCTGCTGGAACTGCCACTTCCACCTCCAACCACAAGAGGGAGCCTTCACTTGAGTTTTGACTCTAATTCAACTGCATCCTGTTCCTGTATAAATATGCCAGCTATTTCCTATGCCCTTCCCAAAGTCTTTTTGCCATTCCGGTAGCATTTCTGAGCTTTATTTCCCTTGTTTGTTTTGATTCTCCTGTTACCTGTTTATCAGCCTGTTTTCTGGATTACCCTTTTGCCTATTGATTTTGTATTTTTGTTGTGGACTATTGTTTACCTGGCTATCGACCCCCTACCTGTTGTTTCTGACCTCAACTTTGTCTTTTCCCTTAAATAAATCTGCAAATGGATCCTACCTCCACCTCTGCCTCCAATCCGTTACAGAAGACTTCACCTTATTCAGATCCAGCAGAATCACCACCATTACAAGCCACTTTCTCCTCACATGTGGCCATGTTATGAGAGCACCAGCTTCATCTGTTGCTATGAATGAAGTGCTAGGCTATCTTAATCAAAAATCCTATTCGTTCAGCTAACAAGCAACCTAGCACAACTGCAACACCGAACTTCCCCCTGGCATCCGGCATCTTATTGAACCCTTGCCTAGCTTCACCTGATAAGTTTGTTGGTAAACTGGCTCGCTGCAAGGGTTTTTTTCTTCAATGCTCCATCCTTATCACCCAGCAGCTAATGGCGTTTCCTATGGAGGAATAGAAAGTATTCATTACCTCACTGCTTTAGAGATGGGCACTAGGTTTGGCAACCACAGTATGGGAGCGTGATTTAGCAATTCACCCCTTTCTGGACTATTATCAGGATTGGTTCAACAAGATTTTTTCTGCACTCAGAGGGTGGCAAGAGTGTGGAAAATCAACCGATTATGCTTCAACAAGGTAATAGCACGGCTGCAGATTATCCATTCACCGTCCGTACCCTTGCAGTTCAGACTGGATGGTCTGACCTGCTGTTAAAATCCATTTATCACATGGGATTGAGTCGCTGTCTTCAGGCCAAGTTGGCTAGCTGGGACGAGCAGCTTTCCATCGAACAGTTCATCCAGCTTTCTATATGATGACAATCTTATGTGAACTGCCCACTGACCTTCTCCAACCACTACCCCTGCCCAAGTGCCCCTGGTCCCATATCGGAACCGACTTCCTGAAAGACTTACCAGCATCTCAAGGTAACCCCACCATCCTTGTGGTTATTGACCATTATTTTATCTAAGGCTTGTCATCTAATTCCTCTTAGTAAACTCCCTACTGCCCTGGAGACCATTGAGGCACTATTTCAGAATGTGTTTTGGTTTTATGGACTCTCAGAGGACATTGTATCAGACAGAGGACTCCAGTTCATCTCCCAGATATGGAAGTCCTTCTGTGGTTTGCTCAATATTAACGTCACTCTTATATCCAGGTACCATCCCCAGTGTAACGGCCAAGTGGAAAGACTTAATTGGGATGTGGGACGTTTCCTGAGGACTCATTGCCATAACAATCAGAATGACTGGAATCAATCCCTTCCTTGGGTAGAGTATGCACAAAACTCCTTGAGAAAGCCTTCCATGGGTATGACTCCCTTTCAGTGCATTCTGGGTTTTTACTGGTGGGGTCGGGCGGCTGTAACAAAGCTGAGGATCCTCCACCACTCCCTCTAGAAGTTGATGGTCTACCAGGTCCACACTCTTCTTCACTCATGCAGGAGGGGTCGTTGTCTCTTCTGCCTGGTGGACTGGGAGGGCTATGCCCCAGAGGAACACTCCTGGGTTCCAGCAGACAACATCTTTGGAAATGTAACATCTGTCTCTGGAACTGTCACTTCCACTTCCAACTATAAGAAGGCACCTTTGGTTGAGTTTTGACTATGACTCTGCTGCTTTTTTTTTGCACTTATTTCCTACGGTCTTTGCGAAGACTTGTTTTCCTTTCCAGGAGCATTTCTGAGCGTTTTTTTTTTTTTTCTTGATTGTTTTGTAAGACTCCACCCGCTGGCCCAAACAACGGAATCAGCGGCCTGGTCGAAGGTTTAATGCGTGCTCGGTCTTTTATTTGCGCTATCCGAATTTATCTGGATTTAGTTTCAATTTAGTTTAGCTCCGTGCTTAATCTGACTCCAATTTCAAGTGATCATTAAATTTAGGCAATATTCTTAATTAAAAACTGATCACAAATATCGATTGTATATTAATTTAGATATTTGATTATTCCGGAAATCCCATACTTTCAATTCTCGTTCATTAGGGACCAGGTATCGCTTAGGAATTAACACTTCGGCCGATAGTGCATCCACAGACACAAACTCGTCAGTTCTGAACTTACTCAGAGGATGCTGAGTGGTTATAATACCTTTAAGTGAGCTGCACCTGCATACTCACAACAAAAAGTGTTTTTTTTCCTATAACCACGAGAGCTACACCGTGTTAAGCCAGCGACAGTCAGAAATAGGAAGCCCCTAAAAATGCCCCCCATGGTTCATCCGTCGGTGCTTCGGTATGATCTGTCCTGAACGCATATTTGCAGAAACACCGCTACGCATTAATCTACTGGAAGAATGATTTCAGAAGAGATCAGAATAAATCAAATATATCAATTTATTAGTCAGGTAAAACGCATAAGCAATTACATAATGAAACAATTAGAAGCCAATTCAGAATTAAATTCAGTTCCAGTTCAAACAAATACATACCATCAAATTCTCAAAGACGAATCTAAGAGTAAGATGTATACCTGACCTTTAGAAAATACGTAGTACGGAGTGTAAAAGCACACACCACACTACAGGCTTTCTGGCAACAGAATCGCAAAGTAGTGTTTTGTCACCTCCCTTATATACCCAGATAACACAGCTTCAGATCAGTTGTAAAAACATAAAAGACCTTTTGGTATTTTTGGTTTTAGTGCTCCAGGGTCGCATCTGGATGAAGATGGATAAACATTCCCGCAGACCCCTAAAGGGGGACACACCCCCTCCTCAGCAGAACACAATTCTACAAAAGTTTTCAATCTTTCTCATAATACAAATGACTACTGTAAAATTGAGACCAGTTTACCAATCGCACAGAGACCTTTAAAATGATACCAAACATGAAAGGGAAAAACAACATTCACAAGATATAACACTTGGATATTCTTAATGAACTTTGAGTGTAACCTTTTGGGGAGGAAAAAGAGAGGCAGAGATGGCAGGGGGTAGAAGGGGGTCGTAAATGAGCAAGGAGATCGGTGCTGTTTGTTGTCTTTGGAGATCTCTTCTCCAGATTCGTTTTATGGCTTTATTGCATGGCATCTGTCTTTGCAAGAGTTCCTGAGTTTTGGCCTAAGAAATAATTTTAGAAGGAAATAAATTCACTCCTTACAGTTTTGATTCTCTTATTGCCTCTTCTATAGTTTTTGAGTAACCCTTTTGCCTGTCGGTTTTGTACTTTGTACTGTGGTCTATTGTTTACTTGGCTATCGAACCCCTGGCTCTAATTTTTGACCTTGACTCTATCTTTTCTCTTAAATAAATCTGTAAATGAACCATACTGCCGTCTCTGCTTCCAATCCATTACATTTTCATAGTTAAAGATCAAAAGTCTGTCTTGAACAAGGGTAAAAAACATATACATCAGTGGTTTTCAACCTTTACTCCAAGGCCCTCCCCCTCTCTGAAATAATACTGCAAGGCTCCCCAACCTTTTCTATTCACAAAAATCTGTTTTCTGGTATTATTACTTTGAAATTCTGTTATTACTATTTGAACAAAATAAATTCAAGATTTTTGGAAACATACTTTGCAAAAATGTCATCGCAGACATTCTTTACAACTTAAAAGTATTTACTCAGCTTAGTTATACAGTAATTTTAACAAATAAGGACAAGTCAACCTGCCGTATCAAACAAGACCACAGGGAGATGCCAAAGGACTGCATATAGCTACTATACGGATCCATTCAGAATTACTAAACAGACCAAAATACAAATGAAAAATAAAACCTTCTGCATGTGTGGAAACTGAGCAATCTGAAGGCAGGTCGACATCGTCAGTTCCTCTGTTAGAACAAGCAATCATGTCTATGTTTGGATTGTCTGATGCCCATATGTACATAAACACCACTGATCCTCACAAAATCTTCTCCAAAACAAGCGAGGATCCGTTTTAAAACATTCACAATACATTAATTTTGACAACTACACTGTGTTCATGCAGAAATATGATGTTATAGTGATCAGTGCACTGCAGAGTGCACAAACACGGTTTGTTTGCACATCAATGTACTACTAATATACAGCTTCTGTATGTCACTGTAATCGTCCTTACCTTGAGTACAGTCATCATCCATCAGAACTTTACTAGCATGACACTAGTTTGCTTTATCGAACTGAGAGATGTAGTTTGCCTATCATATGCTACTGGAGCGGTTGGGTGTTTTGAGCTGCCAGTCAGTCTGTATTTCACACAGCACGATAAGAAATGACTTGGGCTACTTCAAAACAATCACAGAATACGTAAAAGATTTTTTTTATTTTTTAAATTTAACACACTAATCATAAAATTAGTGAATTAAATAAATACATTTAAGTTACTTTTAAGTTAGCTCATGGCCCCCTGGAGGATTACTGAAGCCCCCTAGAGGGATGCAAACCCCCCACCCCAGTTGAGAACTCCTGGTATAGATAAAAGTAGAAAAATAAATGATGAAAGCATTCTAAAACTCGGTCCATGAAATTTTAAAATTTTAAATCTTCTTTAAACAAAAATAAAAAGTTTAAATCTGTTTGTTTTAATAAAAATGTGGGACACAGAATTGCCTGAAGTTGGACAAGAATAAACAGGTGCTATAAAAGACATACCAGACCTTTATGAGTGATTAAATATGTATTGATTTTATACACAATCTTCAAGATACTTTCAACTCTGTACTAACTTAGAAGAGCTTATGAAACAAATCTAGAAAAAAATATTTCTCCGTGATATTTTGCATATTTTGACATCACCGTAGGCCATTGCCCTCCCGCACAAATAAGAGGCTGTTTATCCTGTTAAACAGGAAAGGAAGTTGGGGCAGTTCCTTAAAAAAATCGAGACCCGCAGTCTGCCTTCCACATAGCCTGAAACTTACACTTTTTAATTGCTAATGTTTAATGCATACGGACAAAGAAGATTACTTATTTGAAAAGTGCACACTACTGGAGTTACTGTTACTGGCTTTTCTTTCGTACATTGATTCACCTTTTTCACAATAGCTGTCAAGAACCTTTTCTCTGTTTTTGAAAAAAATATTTTAGACGTTAACACGATCAAACAAAGGTTAGCCCACATATACATTATACAGAGAGAGACGGAGAGAAAGCTGGCGTGAGCTGAGCTATCGAACTTGTGTCCTGGTTTCCTTGATAGATAATGATCTCTTGAAACAGTGTGGTGGTATGATTTTTTTTTTC
>JAFVLL020010673.1:0-15746 GCA_021397915.2 Tor tambroides
GGTTTGATTCCATCACGAGAGTTTGTTGACTGTGCACCTTAAAATAAACACCTAACGTTTTACTTACCTGTGTGTTCGACTGATTCCATTACAAGGAGTCACTGCACAAACTATTTTTTGAACATACTTTTCAAATGTTAAATCAGAGTCTCAAGCAGGGCTGGACAATTATGGTCCTGGAGGGTGTTTAATTAGGGTTGGAGCTAAACTCTGCAGGACAGTGGCCCTCCAGGACCAAAGTTGCCCAGCCCTGGTCTAAAATAAAATCTGGCACAATTTGTAATTTTTCACCATTAACAAATATTTTTGGTTAGACCTCCTCCTTCATTTTGTTTTTCAAATACATACAGGCAGTTTTCTGAACATTTAATGTAAAACAACACTGAGTAAGCCAGTCTAAAATTTTCGACATTGAAACAGATTTTTGTGCCACCTGTTCATTTGTTTTAAAAATGAACACAGTGTCATCTGCATATATTTGAATATGTACATCAGGACAAACATCTGGGAATTCATTCAAGTACAAACTGAAAAGTATGGGCCCTAGGGTTGACCCCTGAGGAACCTCTGTGGAACAATCTCTTAAAGAAGGTATATGTGCTTTAATGCAGGTACACTTTCATGTAAGATAAGGCTCAATCCATTACATTATATCTACTGAAAAGTTAAAATGTAATAGTTTAGATAATAGGATATTATGATTTAGTGTGTCAAATGCCTTTTGTAAATCAAGAAACACAGAACCCATAACCCCACCCTTGTCTAATTTTGACCGTACTTGCTCAGTAAAATAGCATACAAATGCTGTTTACCGATCCCAAATTGCATAGGAAACAATAAGCAATTTTGTATATCTAAAAAATTCACAATTTGCTCAGTTACTACTTTTTCTACAATTTTAGACACAACTGACAAAATTGAAATCGGCCTATAATTAGCCACATTAGTCGGATCGCCTGCCTTGAAAACTGGGGTAACTAACACAACAGTTTGGGAATGTAGATTGTCAAACTGATAAATTCTCAAAGTAAGTAACTGGTGCTAAAAAATATCACCATTGTTTTTTTTGTTGTTTTTTTTAAAAAACAAAACAAAAATCAATCTAAATCATCTATATCTTTAGTACTGAAATTTTTGAAATCTTTTATAATATTCTGAATTGTTATTCTAAACATTTATTACATGATTTAGAGTCTTTCATTGTCAGTTGATTAATAGTTTGCCATACCTTTTTAATATTACCTTTAGACTCTTTTTTTTAAAATTGTGCCTTAGCCTGCCGTAATGTCTTAACTACCTTGTTTAAAACTGTAAAAAAAAAATCAATCCTGTAGCAAGCCATGGCTTTTTTTCATGCTTTTTTCATAAGTGTCCATACCTGTTCGTTAATCCATGGTTTGTTATTTTTATTCCAACTAATTTTGTGTATTTATTCCTTACGTTTTTATCTCCACTATAAAAAAATTATGTGCAGTTTCCAGATTTTCAGTAGATAAAAGCGAAGCCCAATCAGTTTGTCCAAGCTCTTCTTTAAATGCACTCATATCCTTTTTTAGTTCTATTTACTCTGTTTAGTATCATGATAAATGAACCTACACTTATTGAAGTTCATAGAAATAGCCTAAGTGTTAAATTATGATCTGATAATCCAGTTAAGAAATTAAAAGTGTTTGTAATTCTGTCTGTTTTTTTTTTGTTTTTTTTAATTAAATATAATAACCATAGGAAAAAAATATATCCAATAATCACAGACTGTGATTGGTCTATTTTGAGCAGCACTGAGAAAAGTTACAAAATTAACCTATAGGCAGTTCAGCAGTAGTTTGGACCTATTGATCTGGACAACATTTTAACCTCAGCATTGACACTGAAAAAAGTAGCCATTGAAAACAGAGTATACAGTAATGAGTTTAAGGTGTCTGTAATGATAATCACAAATAGTAATAGCAATACAATTCGATAGGGACACTGCTTTGGATGGTCAAATTTTTTATTATCACCTCAAGAGGGCGCATGACAGCTCAGAAACCCGAATCCTCTACTGAGCCGCCCGCATTCAGGACGCTGTCTTACTGGAGACATTTGTAGTAGGCTAGGAAATATAATCGTGTAAACCCATTAAATACCAGGGACTGGTGCCTGACATAAAATGGAAATCAACACATGGTAGTAATCTAATCCATATAAAGTATAAGAAAAAATATATAGCCAGCAATCACAGACGATTGTGATTGGTCCGTTGTGAGCTAAGCTGAGAAAAGTTACAAAAAAAAAAAATAGCAAAAGCTTTTTGAAGGTTGTTGTTTCTGTTGTTGTTAATTAGTCTTCTGCAATAAATTTGAGTGAATTGTGTATTTTGAATAGATCACCGTTTAAGATGAAACACGTGTCTGTGTCTTTAAGAGAAATTACACGAGAACTCACACATCACTTACGTGCTCGGCACCGCGACTGAAATCTCGTATGTGATTGGTCCAAGCGTATTCCGCTTGACGTACTCAGTCCAGGCGAGTCACCTTGCTGTACACAGTAGCAGCCGTATATCAGCGGAGCGGCAGAAGCGAAGGTGTCCTCCAGAAACCCAAACCAGCACTGCAGCCATGGCAGCCGCAGCGGACACGGCCAAACCCAGGCCCAAAACCTCGCCCAAATCTATTAAGTTTCTCTTCGGTGGCTTGGCTGGGTACGTATGCGCCCATGCATGCAGCGGCGCTCTCGGTTGCATGGGCTTCAACTGAATGACCAATTTGATGGGAGGTTATTCATAAGGGCCATTAGTTATTCACTAGGCGAGCTATCGATAGGAGGATCAACAAAAAGCGTTTATGTAGTGTTATGAATTGACTTTAGTCTTTCTGTCAGTTCTGTTGTGAATGTTTGCAGGCCCAGAGGAAGCCTGGTAACCCCGTGACAATCTGAACTTCAGTTTAAATGTCATGGTGCATGGGTTTGGTCTGCTGTCACTGAGAAATTCCTGTTAGAATTTGTTCCTAAACTCTTGTATTTTCTTATATAATACTGTACTTTGTGTTAACTAACTGCTGTAATCAATCTTTCTTTTTCTTTCTAAGTCACAAAAAACTAGTGGATTTTTCTTGTGCTTTTGTTGCAAATGGGAACATAATATAAAATGGCTCTGGTTTCTTATTTACCACTACTTCACTTTTTTATGATGATCTCTGCTTCTGAGAACCCTGGAAATGTGAAAAGGCTCCATATGATTTAATATACAAGATTATTTAAAAGAGAAAACTAGAAAATTAGCTTTAGTTAGACAAAATCTGAGTTATCATAAAGTGCCATTACATGATGAGCAGCTGACATTTGTTGAAATGACAAAAATTATAGAAATCTTTTGTAGTGCATAAATATGCACTTTATGTTGTTGGTAGCCAAATTAAACTCATGTGAGTGTGAATTATGGCAAAAGTAGCCATAACTAAAAAAAACACCCACTAGTTTATCCAGAAACATCTTTAAATTGAGTGTTTTTTTTTATTATTTAATTTCAGTTTGAATTCATTTAAATGAAAAAATCTTTAGGAATATTCTGTGCACTTATATGTGATATGATTGAAAAAGTAATTTTTTTAAGCATTGAATTCCATCCTTAAAATAATACTTAATTTTTTTAAAACTAATAATCTAAACATAAACCGTTTAATATTTATGGGGACATTTTTAAATCTAAGAAAATATATAAAAAATATAATAATAATTTTGACATGTAAGACAGGACTTTAACACATGGACTCTGAAACATAAGATCTATAAATCGATGCTATTTCATATACAGGTTGTCCTTGCATGTAGAAATTAAAGGCGTAATGCTCTTACATGTGTTTAAACTGAGCCAATGTCTAATGGACATTGGACAGTTTAAAAGGAAATCGATTTAATGTGACATTTGTTAAAGAAACAGCAGCTGTTCATTGTAGGAACTGTGTGTGATTCTTAGTCAATATATTCACAAAGGATGCGTGCAGCACTCATTATTATAAAATCATAATAAATTTAAATCTTTATCTGGAAATAGTCTTAAAGGATCTTGATGTGATTAAATGAGATTTCTAATTAGGTCATACAGGATAAAATTAAATTCCTACAGGATTTAATGTCTCCTTCCTAGATTTTTTGACTTTTATGATTCTTTTTAAAGTTTCAATTTTATTGTTTTCCCCATTATTGGGGATAATTTGGAAAATTTCATATTACGCTAAAAAAAAAAAAAAAAGATTATTGGAGTATGTTTTACAAGAAAATACTATTAGTCTTTCCACTTCAGAATTTCACATTTAAGTTAATGTGCTACTTGGCATTTCTTTGTAATTATTTGTGAAATTTACCAGCATTTTATTAGTGAAAATAGAATCATAATTTTTAAGTGTAGGTTTCTTTAGGACTGATTCCAAATTTTGATGCTAACATGAATAGGATTCCTTCAGGATTAATACAAGACTTTAAAGAAATGATTTCGCTAATACACATTCGTTCTGACTTCCAGGATGGGCGCCACAGTGTTTGTGCAGCCGCTGGACCTGGTGAAGAACCGAATGCAGTTGAGCGGTCAGGGCTCCAAGGCTCGCGAGTACAAGACCAGCTTCCATGCCGTGACCAGCATCCTTCGCAACGAGGGCATCCGTGGTATCTACACTGGGTAAGAAAGAGAGGCACAACACACTGACGCGGGCGTTGTAGATAGAGAGGTCGACTTTTCAGAAGGCAGGAATGTTTTACTGCAGTTCAAGTACAGCTGAATGAATTATTGAATGAATGTTTTTTGTTTTTTTAAGATTAATTTTACCAGACACTGGATGTGAGAAACTAGGGAGCTCTAGCTGGACAACCTTACTGAGTGACTGTAGATGGAGCCCATAGCTTTACACAAGCAGTAAATATCTGATTAGGTTTATATCTGATTTATATCTGATCTCATTGTTGTCTGACGCCACATTTATTGTTTTCACGGCTTTGTTGTCTTCTCTCCCGTGTTTTTCGTTGTAGACTCTCTGCAGGTCTGTTGAGGCAGGCTACCTATACCACGACCCGTTTGGGCATCTACACGGTCCTGTTTGAGCGCATGTCCAAAGCAGACGGCACACCTCCCAACTTCTTCATGAAGGCTTTAATAGGAATGACTGCTGGGGCCACGGGGGCGTTTGTTGGGACTCCAGCTGAGGTGGCGCTTATTCGAATGACGGCTGATGGGAGGTAGAAGAATATAACTGCACTCCATATTTAGCATTCTTACAAATTGTTTATAATCATAAAAAGTGACAAAATTAACCAAACACTGCTGCTTTAATGGGATAGTTCACCCAACAATAAAAATTTGATGTTTAGCTGCTTACTCCCAGGGCATCCAAGATGTAGGTGACTTTGTTTCTTCAATAGAACACAAACAAAGATTTTTAACTCAAACTGTTGCAGCCTGTCTTTCATATAATGGCAGTCAATGGGACCCACAGCTTTGAGAGTCAAAAAAACATACATCGACAAAACCAAATTAAACCCTGTGGCTCGTGATGATACATTGAGGTCTTAAGACACAAAACTTTCGGTCTGTGCAAGAAACTAAACAGTATTTCTATAGTTTTTTTTTACCTTTGATCCACCGCAATGTCCAACTGTCCTGAGCGTGTTCACAACATCCGGTGCGTGACGCGTCAACGTGCTCTGGCACAGTAGACGCATGCACGGAAGCGATCTAAACAATGAGTGACGTATACGCACGAAAGATCGTTTCCGCGCATGCGTCTACTGTGCCAGAGCATGCTGACGTATCACCGGATGTTGTGAACAATTTGTATGAGAATTTGTTATTAAAAAACATTACTCATAACAGGAGTACATAGTTCTACACATGGATATCTACTTAATTTGCTAAAATGCATCTTAAATAGACTATATAGTATTTTAAGCCACTAGTAGATCTTTAGATCAATGCTTGTTCTAACAGCCTGGTTCCTTGTAAACACAAGTTTGTTTTCAGACAAACTCCTATAAGATCTTAGTACTTGCATCCTAACCAGAAGTGCATCAGCCAATCAGATTGCCAGGTTGCTAGATTTAGAATGTGTGTGTGTCATGTGTCCGGTTTGTGCTGTGCATGAATTTTGCCCAATACGGATTGTTGATTATACATTATGCCAAAATGAATTGTTAGTGTTAACTAAAACTACTAAAAATGGTTTTGGTAATTGAAATCGATCTAAAATAAAAAATAAATAAATATTAGATTAAAAATACAAAAATGTTAAATAATGTTTAAAAAACTAATAAAAAGGACAAAAACATAAAATTACACAAACTAAAATTTAAGATGATTTAGCTTTTTATTTTTATATTTTCAGTTTAACAAAAAAAAACACTATAATGGTTTTTAAATAATACTTAAATAAAACTTAATATTTAATTGTGTTAAAATATTAATATTTTCATGATCTTTTTTTCTATTAAACTACTAAAACAATTAATAACACATCACTTCCACCATTATCTTTCTTGTCCAGGTTGCCTCCAGATCAAAGGAGGGGTTACACAAATGTCTTTAATGCCCTCATCAGAATTACTAGGGAGGAGGGAGTCACCACACTCTGGAGGGTAAGTGTGTGTGTTAGCTCAAATTAGAATGTGGTGTTTGTGTAAACATGTTATGTGTGTTACTGTTACTATTGTTACAATTCTGTGTGTGTGTGTGTTTTCCTGTATGTTTGCTGTACTATTCTGAAACTTTATATATGGGTTTTTGCAGGTCTTAAAGGGGTCTTAATTAGCTCTTGCACAAATGAAGGCCTTAAAAGGTCTTAAATCAGAGCTGAAAGTCTTAAATTAAAGTCATGGCATTAAATGTTGCATTCACTTTAAAAAAAAAGAACATTTCCTTCGGTATTTTTGTCTTAAAATACTTGAATCAAGATTTATTTGCTTGAGATGCAAAATGAAGATACGAAGTCTTGTTTTCTAAGAAACTAAACAAAATGATTTTAAATATCTGTCAGTGAAAACATGCTTTTCCTATGATTTTTCTTACTCTGTTAGCAGATATTTATTTTTGATTTAATCATAACCTCTCTTCATTTTGTCCAATTTTTCAGAAAACAAGACCTCATATCTTATGTCATTTTGATTTTCAAGTGAATCTTTAGACATTTGAAAACAAGGCAATAAAAGTAAGCAGTTTTTGCAGTGTGATCGGAAGATACTTTGGAGCAAAGGTTAAGCTTAAGCTATTGTTTTTGTGAAATGTATTAAAAAGGAACGAAGATTTGAAGGAAGTTGTGTTTTCATACTTTTAAGGCTTGCTAATATAACTCATACAGTGTGCTTCCTAGTCATGTACACATTTACATTGAGAAAACACATAGTGTTCCCTTCAGATTTTCCCATAAATTTTCTTCACTGTCTTAAAGTCTTTAATTTACCTTCATAATAAAGCCTGCAGAAACCCTGTCTATATGTAATGATATGTGTATTGTTTTATTTTCAATGTAGGGTTGCATACCCACCATGGCTAGAGCAGTTGTTGTGAACGCAGCCCAACTTGCTTCATATTCCCAGTCCAAACAAGCACTGTTGGACTCTGGTATGAGCCCTCTTTTATCTTATCAGTCACAAACTTGTACTGTCAGCCCCTCTAGAAAATCTAGCTAATATCAGATTTGGATGGTAGTGAACTTTTATTTATTTACCCTGTTAAGTGTATCATTCTATGTGTGTTCTTCTGAATGAGTGAGTTGTAGAACAGAGATCAAACTGAAATGTGCTGCAGTGAACTTCAACATCTCTCTCATTCTGTGTTCTGTGCAGGATATTTCAGAGATGATATCCTGTGTCATTTCTGTGCAAGTATGATCAGTGGACTGGTCACCACTGCTGCCTCCATGCCAGTAGACATTGTTAAGACCAGGTACAATCACCTTTAATTCCTGTGATTTATTACTAGACAATTATGATATAGGGTTGTATGACAATATTATGGTGAAGATATAAAGTGTATATTGTTAGAGATTTTGCTATGTAGTTTGTTGCTATTTATTTGCTATGTGGTTTACAGAATTGTATACATGCTAGTTGACAAATGACAAGGTTTTTTTTTTTAAATGACTAATACTGCTGCTCATATGTAGAGAGAAAGGTGGCTGATATCGAAGAATACACAGTCTGTATATATGAAATGATAGCAAATGAGGGTGATATGACCAAAAACAGACCAAAATTTAGGCCTATATCACAGTAAAGGCCCATACTCATCAAGAGCAAAAGATAAGATCACACATACCAAATGATTTACCCATTAAATAGCACCTGACTTAAAACAGAAGACTCAAAACATTAGAAGTCTTCCTGCTGATTCTGTTTTCTGTAGAAACTGTTTAATATTTAATGCTGACACATATCTCCTCCTTTTCAAAAGAATCCAGAACATGAGAATGATTGATGGGAAGCCCGAGTACAAAAACGGTTTGGTAAGTTTTCAACTCATACTCAATATTCAGTACTCAATCTCTCGCTATTTTTCCCTGTTACACTGTCTGTTTTAAGCAACTGATCTCAGACTTGCTGGAGTTGTGACCCTTTCAGTCACACTGATGCAGGGAGAACGTCAGAAATGGATCAAGTTTCAGTAAAACCTCTTGTCTTGGAGGAAACAGTTAACAATTGATTTGCGTTGGGTTGTAGGTAGTAGTGCACCAACAACAGTAACGTGATCAGCAGGTCGGGACGGCATGATGATTTCAGTACCAGTGTTATGGTTGTTGTGCAATAGTCAGTCCCACCATAATTTCAAAGGGCTTTTTTTTTATCTGATTGTGTGGCAATGGTGACACAAACATAGAAATACTCATAATTCTGTTTTGCTGAAAATGCACAGTTGTGTTAGATGCAGTAGCTTGCACATTGTCACTGAATCAGTATGTAATCAGTGACACTATTAAAGGGATAGTTCACCCAAAATTGAAAATTGTCATTAATTTCTCACCCTCATGTCGTTCCAAACCCGTAAGACCTTCGTTCATTTTCAGAACACAAATTAAGATATTTTTATGATATGCAACATAACTGAAATGTTCCCAGGCCCAGAAAAGTAGTATGGACATTGGTGAAACAGTCCATGTGACATCAGTGGTTCAACAGTAATTTTCTTTGCACACAAAAAGTATTCTCATAGCTTCGTAAAATTATGGTTGAGCCACTGATTGTCACATGGACTGTTTTACCTGGACTGTTACTTGAAATAAAATAAAAGTTATAAAATAATATATTTTATTTTTATTAATTCAGCTAGTTTCCAAGGTAACCTTTTTCTTTCATTTAGTTTAACTTGACATGAAATAACTAGAACTGAAATAAAAATTAAGTACTATGCAGATGTATTTAAAAGCAACAAAAACTAAAAGTGACATAAAACAACAAAAATACTAAAACTTTAACTAAAATTAACAAAATATACCAAAGAAAAATCTAATTCAGAATATTAAAACTAACTATATAGTATATCCTATCAGTACATATCTCCACTGAAATAACCGATAATATACTCTACATTTTAAATGTTATAATTTTTTCATGTTTTTACAATTATATCAAATTGTTGTTGTAATAGTGTTTTGCTATAGTGTTTTGTTGTTGTAATAGTGTTTTGGATAGTACGTTATTTTACTGGATATGCACTTTTTAAATATTTCTAGTGAATATTTAAAAAGTGCATATCCGGTAAAATAACGTACTATCCATTAAATTTAATATACTGTTGAAACCTGGCATTATTGAGACAAGCAGCATACGTTATATTCAGTATCATATAGTAGCTTTAATGGTATCAATGAAACCTCTAGAAATGTTCATTGTGCTTAACATGTAAATATAAACAAGGCTTTGGATCTCATCTCTTTCATGACTTTTGGAAGCAGAGCGTTTGAAAGACAGTAGACAAGTGTAGGTCATGGATTAATTATTTGAGGATATACACTGAACAAAAATATAAACGCAACACTTTTGTTTTTGCCCCCATTTTTCATGAGCTGAACTCAAAGATCTAAGACTTTTTCTATGTACACAAAAGACCTATTTCTCTCAAATATTGTTCACAAATCTATCTAAATCTGTGTTAGTGAGCACTTCTCCTTTGCCGAGATAATCCATCCACCTCATAGTTGTGGCATATCAAGATGCTGATTAGACAGCATGATTATTGCACAGGTGTGCCTTAGGCTGGCCACAATAAAAGGCCACTCTAAAATGTGCAGTTTTACTGTATTGGGGGGGTCCAGGAGGGTCCGAAAACCAGTCAGTATCTGGTGTGACCACCATTTGCCTCACGCAGTGCAACACATCTCCTTGGCATAGAGTTGATCAGGTTGTTGATTGTGGCTTGTGGAATGTTGGTCCACTCCTCTTCAATGGCTGTGCGAAGTTGCTGGATATTGGCAGGAACTGGAACACACTGTCGTATACGCCGATCCAGAGCATCCCAAACATGCTCAATGGGTGACACGTCCAGTGAGTATGCTCGCCATGCAAGAACTGGGATGTTTTCAGCTTCCAGGAATTGTGTACAGATCCTTGCAACATGGGGCCGTGCATTATCATGCTGTAACATGAGATGATAGTCGTGGATGAATGGCACAACAATGGGCCTCAGGATCTCATCACGGTATCTCTGTGCATTCAAAACGCCAATCAATAAAATGCACCTGTGTTCGTTGTCCA
Organism: Tor tambroides; assembly: GCA_021397915.2. Taxonomy (NCBI): domain Eukaryota; kingdom Metazoa; phylum Chordata; class Actinopteri; order Cypriniformes; family Cyprinidae; genus Tor; species Tor tambroides. The sequence goes on from JAFVLL020010673.1 coordinate 10,714, forward strand.
TAACATACGCCTGCCCATACCATAAACCCACCGCCACCATGGGCCACTCGATCCACAATGTTGACATCAGCAAACCGCTCACCCACACGACGCCATACATGCTGTCTGCCATCTGCCCTGTACAGTGAAAACCAAGATTCATCCGTGAAGAGAACACATCTCCAAAGTGCCAGACGCCATCGAATGTGAGCATTTGCCCACTCAAGTGCAGTTACGAACTGCAGTCAGGTCGAGACCCCGATGAGGACGACGAGCATGCAGATGAGCTTCCCTGAGACGGTTTCTGACAGTTTGTGCAGAAATTCTTTGGTTATGCAAACCGATTGTTGCAGCAGCTGTCTGGGTGGCTGGTCTCAGATGATCTTGGAGGTGAAGATGCTGGATGTGGAGGTCCTGGGCTGGTGTGGTTACACGTGGTCTGCGGTTGTGAGGTGGTTGGATGTATTGCCAAATTCTCTGAAATGCCTTTGGAGATGGCTTATGGTAGAGAAATGAACATTCAATTCATGGGCAACAGCTCTGGTGGACATTCCTGCAGTCAGCATGCCAATTGCATGCTCCCTCAAAACTTGCGACATCTGTGGCATTGTGCTGTGTGATAAAACTGCACATTTTAGAGTGGCCTTTTATTGTGGCTAGCCTAAGGCACACCTGTGCAATAATCATGCTGTCTAATCAGCATCTTGATATGCCACACCTGTGAGGTGGATGGATTATCTCGGCAAAGGAGAAGTGCTCACTAACACAGATTTAGACAGATTTGTGAACAATATTTGAGAGAAATAGGCCTTTTGTGTACATAGAAAAAGTCTTAGATCTTTGAGTTCAGCTCATGAAAAATGGGGGCAAAAACAAAAGTGTTGCATTTATATTTTTGTTCAGTGTAACTTGGAAGTATTAAAAATGGCCACCTCTGTAGCTCAAATGGGCCTTATGTCAGAACTTTACTTTTAAAACCCTTTTATATAACCAGCTGTCCCACTGCTTTGTATAGTCGGTCCATCCCTGCTCATTTTACAGTGGAATTCACTGCAGTGCAGCAGCATGACACTTGGTAGAGACCACCATTTGTGTTCTTTTTCCATGTCTTTGGCACATCCACCCTCCCTCTCATTCTTTTTCACTCTCTCTTTCTCTTTTTGTAGGATGTATTGGTGAAGGTCATAAGGAAGGAAGGATTCTTCAGTCTGTGGAAGGGTTTTACTCCTTATTACGCTCGTCTCGGGCCACACACAGTTCTCACCTTCATCTTCCTGGAGCAGATGAACAAATTCTACAAGATCTATTTCCTTGACTCCTAGATTTGCCCTGAAGGTCATCTGTGGACAGCACAGGCCACATTTCCACATTATGTTTCTCTCCCACATCCGGTTTACCAGTATAGTTTCCGTTTTTGATGGTTGGTAACAGAACCACTTTACCAACTGGGTTGTGACCCTTTGCTATGGTAGTGACTGTGAAGACAATTTGGACTCTTATCTTAAACAGAATGACTAGCTAAATTATAATTTGAATTGAATGAAGGGATCGTTCACACCAGTCATATCCCTCTTTTAGTTTTAAATGATATTTATGTATCTGCCCCCCCACCTTCCACACAAATGTTTCCTCTTTAAAGGTCAACAGCTGTACTGACCTGTCAGCAGAAGTAGTTGTGAGGAATTGTTGTCAATACAGACGCTGAACCTGTATTCTGAGTGAAATCATAGATTTTCTCTTTATTTCATCATAATTCTGATTCTTACCAACATGCACAACATGGTGAGCAAAATACCTATGATCCCAATCCACCCTATGTCCTACCATAAAGGACTGCTTTGCAGTGAACATTTGATGTTTGCTAACGTTGAGCACAATTAACTGGAAATTGTGTTGTAATAAAGATAATGTGGTGTGTAAAGGCCACAACCACACCATATAGCTTGTTGTGATGTATTAAATGATATAATAAGGTATTTCAGAATTCATTTTCTGGTCCGAGAAGCTACGCAAATAGACACAACTTGCTATATTCTTCCTAGTATGTAAGGCATAGTATTTTTGTTTTTAATGAAGAGCAGTATCAATCAAACAGCCCAGCTTTTTTAAAATCCTGCTATTGTAACTTTCATCAAGTAAAGAATTTAAAAGACTGACCATTGTGTTCTCATTTGCTTGCTATGCAGAAACAACAAACTAGTCCATTACATGAAAAGGTTTTAAATAAGGCTTAATTAGTTAATAACAGTTGTAGTTGCACTGTGGATTTCAGGTTTAATCATTTAAAACAATGGTTCTACATATGACATGCACCAAAAAAAGAACAAGGTGATAATTGATCAGGTATTTTACAAATATTCCATTGAGAAATGTAATAAATAAAATGTGAATAAATGAGAAGACAATTCCAGAATAAACGAAAATACTGCTGAATGTGAATCACAAAAATTATCCACATGCATAACGTGTGGTAATAATTACACTGAGATGATGTAAATCGCTGTAAAGCCAATATAATGCTTTAATGAATCAACACGATAGGTAATAAAACCTGTGGCAAACATTTGCACTTCTATGCAAAGACACTGCTCTTTGATAATCGTACACCTGCATTTATTTAGATTCAGACGCTTCAGTGTCTATCATATGATGAATATATATCTGAAGATTAAACTAATCAAAATACAGCGAGCGTCTCGATGACAATTAATCCTGTGGTTGGACTACATTACCCATAATGCCATTTCATGAATGTAGCATGCAGCGAGCTTCCGGTGAAAATTAGATAGTCCAAAGATGGCGGACCTCCTGGGCTCGATCTTGAGCTCGATGGAAAAGCCTCCAACCGTTCACGACCAAGAAAGCCGACGGAAAGCTAGAGGTAGAAAGTTTTAATCCTACAAATACACTTCCTTATAGTGCAGAAAATGAACCTGGGCGTGCTTGTAGGTTTACAAGTGAAACTTGAGAAATATCCGAGTGCCCTCTGCGACACTAACGCTGTAATAAAAACAGCCAATCACCGCCTGAGAAATAATAGATGCAAGTACATACGTCATGTTTCTGCACGTTTGCCCGTTGAGAAGCCTCTAGACGTCATAGTTGGTTTGTTTATTTCATATTATACATGCGATTTATTAAATTGCTTCATGAATAGGCCGTGCTTTGTGTTGATGCACGCACGCTTTTATGCAGTGACTTTCGAAATGAGCAAAAACAGGAGGAAGCTACACCCAGATGCCTGTCATGCAATAATAGCTGAGCTACTGCAGCAACAGTATTGTCATAAACAATGACAACGTTTAATAATGTATTTATTTAATTTTTCACTGACAGTTCACATATATGTGGTACATAACACATTATTTTTCTAATTTTATGATGTATTTTGAGTCCTCTCTTGCTCTTACCGTCACTGTGCAGAACAAGCTGCCAGACTGAAGAAGATTGAGGAGGATGAGAAGAGAAAGAAAGCAGAGTTTAGGAAAAAGGTATAACTTATGACTTTATTTGTCCCACATAAACATGATCTTGTGACATAATGAGCTTTTGTTTCTGAAAATCAGTGTGGTTTTCCATTAGATGGAGAAGGAGGTGTCAGAGTTCATTCAGGACAGCGCACTGCAGAAGAAGAAATATAACCCAATGGGCAAGATCGAGAGAAGCATATTGTGAGTTCAACACCGTGTTATATTAGTATCAAGATATTTCAGATTGTCAAGTTCATTGTCTGGGTTTAGGTTAAATTTTATGTTCTCCAGACTAGCATTATCAGCTGTGGTTTACAAAAGTGCAATGCAAATAGTGTTAAATATGTTTATTTTAAATACGTACTGCTGGGCTAGTTTAATATTAACCCTCTGGTTGTGTTCGGGTCAAATTGACAAACAATTGCTTATAAATCTTTCAAAACCGGTCCTAAATGAAAGAAAACAAGTTGACAAAAAAGACTGAATCCAATATTTGGTGATAATATAGCATAATGAGAGATTTATAAGCAATTGTTTGGAGTCCGGTCATTTTTGACTGGGAACACCACAAGTGTGACAGGAATCTGAACACAACCAGAGGGTTAAAAGATAACTATAAGTAAGCCCCTACTCTCTTTCAGCTACTGGTTTAACCAGTGGCGTGAGTTTAAGGCAGGATTACCTGTTTTCCTGCATACCGTATAGTTTGTGCTAAACACCTCCATCTGTCTTAGGCATGATGTGGCTGAGGTGGCTGGACTGACATCATTTTCTTTTGGTGAGGATGAAGAGAGCAGATATGTCATGCTGTTTAAAAAGGTTAGTATGCATTGCACATTTTCCTCTCACAAGGATTTTTGTAAATGTGTTTCCTTGTGTTTAGTATTCTGTATAATGAAATGTTTTCATTCTGTTGTCATATTTATTTATGTAGCGCTTTATATAATACAGATTGTTCCAAAGCTGCTTGACAGTTAGAAATAGACAATAACTTTTAATTTAGCAAAATGCAACAATTATGATGAAATGATTTAGGCCCCATCCACATGGAGACGCGTTTAACTGTATACACATAAATTTTGTATCGTATAGGCTTTTCGTCCAGACGGATTCGGCGTGTTGGGAGAGTGAAACCGATATTTTTTTTTAACCGGGTCCCAGAGTGGATAAATCTGAAAACGACCCTTGGGTTTTTGTGTGTACAGCCAATCCGTATATTTTCTGAAACGATGATGTCATCAGCCCACGTCTCGCCCTTAAGCCTGGCTCACACTAAAGGATTTTTAGCCCGATTTAGCCCCGATTTCCCCCTCCCGAGAATCGGAGGAAAAATCTTGTCGAGCACCTCGATCGGTCCCGATGTGAGGCGCGGATTATCTGGTAATGTGAGGCCTTCAAAGATCGAACCTTGCACCTCCCGAACTGCTCGCACACAAATCAGGGCCACCCCGATCATATCAAACATGTTTGATGATGACGGAGTCAGTGCTTTCACAATAGCCAATGCGCGACCGCAAAACAGCTGCTGCACAGGTCCGTTGGATAGTGGAGATGGAGGAAAAAACGGCGTCTTGAAGTTTTGTA
>JAFVLL020010673.1:15846-36180 GCA_021397915.2 Tor tambroides
GCAGGTGTGACGTTAGCAGGCCTTGAAGCAGCAGGCGTGATGTTAGCAGGCCTTGAAGCAGCAGGAGTGACGTTAGCAGGCCTTGGAGTAGCAGGCACGGCGTGAGCAGGCCCTGGAGTAGCAGGCATGATGTTAGCAAACTCTGGCTTGGCAGACATGATGTAATCAGGCTTTGACTTGGTAGACATGATGCTAGCAGGCTTTGGAGTAGCAGACATGAGGTGAGCAGGCCCTGGAGTAAAAGGCATGACGTGAGCAGACTCTGGCTTGGCAGACATGATGTGATCAGGCTTTGACTTGGTAGACATGACATGAGTAAACTTTGACTTAACTGGCATGATGTGAGCAGGTCCTGGAGCAGCAGGAATTATGTGAGCAGGCTTTGGTTTGGCAGACATGACATGATCAGGCTTTGGCTTGACTGGCATGACTTGAGCAGACTTTGAGGTGTCATGTTCCTCCTCCATGACACCCACAGTGAAAGCAGACCCACTCAACAGTAATGCAAAGTCTATATATTGTTCCATAGTCCAGTGCGGAGTGTGACGTGGCATTAATTCAGAGATTTCATTTGTGAGTCCAAAACGGAAAATGTCCTTGAGCGCAACATCATTGAAACCCACCACATGGCACAGTCCACAAAAGTCCGCCACATAATCCTCTATGGCCCAGTTGCCTTGTCAAAGGTGCAGTAAACAAGCTGCTGGGTTCATGGTTTCAGGTCGTGTATTCTGTAATGATAGTCCACTGATGCGAGCGTAGTAAGTGCAGTTTTATTGAACAGAGTGAAAATCCAAAATCCAAACATACAAACACAGACTTGACTTGACACATGACACATAGAACAGAGGAACCAATAGCATGAATACACGAGGGAAAGGGAAGCATGACACTAACAGCATGAAACAAATTTACAAAATAAAAGACGTGAAAACATGAGCATGAAACAGAACACCAAAACAGACCTTACAGTAATGTAATGCAAATGTTCATATGGGCTTGAATTTTCAGCGAATGTTCATTTTTGGGTGATTTTGGAGTGAAATGTGACCTGGACACATCCTTAATAAAGCACATATACAGACAAGAGCGATTTTCTGTTTAAAGGAAATCGTCAAGGTCTTCATTCTAATATCCAAACAATGAAATAGCCACTTTATGGAGTATATCGACAAATACATTGCTTTATACAGGACTGACTTAAGTGATCTCTTTTTCTTTCTTCACCAACATCTAATTTATTTCCAACCAAGCACAAATGCTAAGCTTGGTGAATCAGTGGTCAGCCGCAAAACAGAATAGCATGATATAAGCTGAGCAGTTTTTCAGGCTGCTGTGGCTCCTGAGAAATCATTTGTCTATTTATATCTCCAGTAGGTGATGTCATAAAAGGGTCTATCTGTAAAAACAGGAGGCCATATCTAGAACACATATATCTGACAGAAAATAATATAAAAGTAAAATGAAGGTCATTTGAACTTACGCATCAAAGACTTAAAAGCGTTTAATAACGCATTCACTGACCAATTCACCGGTGTATATACTGACACACACACACACACACACACACACATGAATGAGTAAAAGAGTCTTAATGCATGGTGACAGGAAGACGCCAAAGGCATCGCACAGCCTTCAGGAGAAACTGTGATGGGTTATCATGATGCACCAAAGGAAAAGTGCCAACCAATACTGTCAAAGAGAAAAGAGCCAGAACCAAACACAATCAGAAAACACACACACGCGCACACACACACACACACACACACACACACAAGTAGCAAACAATAAACTATACACTATTCTGATATGAACATCAAATGGACATGTGTTGTATGGGTTTGTGCATTTCATCATTGATTACACACATGGCTGCAAACATACACAGTTGCAGTCTTTATAAATAAACTTAAATATTTCATGCGTTAGGCATAAACATAAATATACAATGTATTCTCACATAACATTTAAGTGCCTCTTCTTCTGTGCTAATTTCAACATTCACTATACCAGAATAGCTATTGATCCACTACATAAGATTTAGCACTCATTGTTTCTGATTGTTGCGTAACAAGGATATGAATTTATTTATTTTGCAAATTGCACATTTTGCATATTAAATATTGACTCATTACCTCATGTACTCCACTCTTGTATTACTTCATGTATTATTGTGCACATACAGATTCTGATACTGTAAATGTTAGTTATTTTCTCTTATTTTATATGTTAATTAATATATATCTGCTCCAGGGAAAGTACTAAGTCAGAATTTAATTGTACAGTGAACTTCTATGCATAAATGAGTTAGAAGTTGACTTGAGTTGAATATGTGCAGCCTGTGACCTCCGCCTCCGTCAGTTCTGTGAGACTATCTGCACTTGTTCCATCACATTCATCAGACAATGAAAAAAATGACCTTGCTTCTGAAACAATGTCAAATCTCTGCTATATCCTAGGATGCCCCCTATTGTCATGCTACAATTTTCTTTTTACAGACATTCATCAATCTTAAATTAAATCTTCCCTGATGTTCCCTGGATGGTATTAAACCTCAAACGATTATGCCATTTTTAGTTGAAATATACTGAATCATTATATTCTTCTTAAAAGATCCCCATGGTTTTACCAAACTATATGTCCAAAAAATATGGTGGCATGTGTAAAAGCATTTCTGAGATACACAGAGATATACAGAGATATTAAAAAAATTATATCTGGTGTCTGAATAAATTTTGGTTTGACTGCATATATATATATATATATATATATATATATATATATATATATATATATATATATATATGCAGTCAAACCAAAATTTATTCAGACACCAGATATAATTTTTTTTTGTCTAGTGGGTGCAGGACACTATAGTTTATTTATGTAAGTGAGGATAGCAAAATAAAGTAAACTGTGACATATATACCCAAAACTTCTTCATACAGTGGACTACCAGTAAAAATGATAAAAACGGGGACTGGGGGAATAGATTTGACACTTTGACCTGACCATGTTTTGTTACATACCTTTCTATCAAAGTTATCTGACATTATCAAGATGAATTTGTTCTTGTCATATTTTATTACCATTTTCTAAACTACTGCGAATAAATTGTGATAATGTGAGAAATTTTGAAGGTGTCTGAATGTGTGTGTGTATATATATATATATATATATATATATATATAGCTGCATGAGTTTAGATACGATAGTGAAGAAAATCAAGTATATCAGGTCGAAGACAAACGACTTCAAAGGGGACAGTATTGCATTATTTTAGGTGGCAGATGCTGCTAAAACCTTATGTTGCTAAAACCAATGATGAAAGTGTTATTTTTTCAGGGGGCTCTTTTTGTAGTATTGAAAAGCAAGAACTCAATTTAATTGCTTTCAGCTCTCTGTGTTTTTCATATGTTTCTGGTGTTGCTGCTGTCATTCTCAGACTGGTACTTTTGATCAGGTGAGAGAAAAAAACATCCATGGAAAGAATCCCAGAGCATGACACTGAGAAACTTTATTTTACTTAGTTCTTTATTTAGCAGGGACAATGGACAGTCAAAGACTGTCCCAGAATTATCTACATAGCTAAATTTCATCTGCTGTCCCTGGGCAGGAGAGTACCAAACACATTACATAACAAAAACATCAATATTTTAGCATATACAATAAAAAAAGAAATATAATCACTCACATAGAAACTACAATCCAAATTGTTACAAAATCCCCCCCTATAAATGCTACAAAACATCACCCTATAATAAAAATATACATATATAACAAAAATTAAGACGGCCCCCACAGTTATACAACCATTTCAAAGCACAAGAATATTCAATGATCACAGACCTGACTCATCTTTGACCATATTTTCAAATGTAGCTTAAACTGTTCAAAAGTATGACATTGGAATAATTTACCAATTAATATTACAGTTATTAACAGTTCTTACAAAAAAGCTGCACAAAATCAGGACCTCCAAAATGTGCCTCTTGTTTGTCTTATATTTTCAGTACAATAAGAAACTAATTCTTTCAAAAATGAGGGTGCAAAGTTTTTAACAATTTTGCACATTGAACAACAATTATATAACATAAAATTGTCAAAAGTAAAGATTGTACTTTAATTAATTATAAAACAATTATGATGTCTATTAGGTTTCTTGTCAAATACTTTTAAAGCTTGTTTATATAAGGTATATAAGAGTAGATTTTTCTGCTTGTGACCATGAAGTAACACAATAGGAGAAATGAGAATGCAAAAAGACTCTTGCAGCTTCTATTAAAAGTTGACTCTGTATAAATTTAAAATGTCAAAGTTGAGGAGTCACTGCAACTTTTCATTTTTTGAGCATACTTTTAAAATGTTAAATGAGAGTCCAAACTATGGTCCTAGGCAACTATGGTCCTGGGGGGTGTTTAATTAGGTTTGGAGTTAAACTCTGCAGGACAGTGGCCCTCCAGGACCGAAGTTGCCCAGCTCTGGTCTAAAATAACAGGATATTTAAAATCTGGCACAATATGTAATTTTTCACAATTAACTAATATATCTGGTTGGACCTCCTCCTTCTTTTTGATTTTAAAATACATACAGGCAGTTTTCCGAACATTTAATGTTAAACAACACTGAGTAAGCCAGTCTAAAATTTTCAACATTGCAACAGATCATTTTTGTGCCACCTGTTCTTTTGTTTTGTCATGTACATAAATCACAGTGTCATCTGCATATAGTTTAATATGTACATCAGGACAAACATCTGGTAAGTCATTCAAATACAAACTGAAATGTAAGGGCCCTAGGATTGACCCCTGAGGAATCCCTGTGGAACAATCTCTTAAAGAAGATACATGTATTTTAATCTAGGTACACTGTTTCCTTGATGTAGGATAAGACTCAATCCATTTTATTGTATCTGAAAAGCTAAAATGTAATAATTTAGATAATAGGATATTATGATTTAGTGTCAAATGCCTTTTGTAAATCAAGGAACACAGCACTCACAACATCCTTGTCTAATTTTGACCAGACGTGCTTGATAAAATAGCATACAGCAGTTTCTGTCGAATGCTGTTTACCGAATCCAAATTGCATAGGACACAATAAGTTATTTTGTGTATCTAAAAAATTCACAGTTTACTCAGTTACTGCTTTTTCTACTTTTTCAGGCACTATAACAAAATTGAAATCAGCCTATAATTTGCCACGTTAGTCGGATCGCCTGCCTTGAAAACTGGGGTAACTAACCCAGTTTCCCAAAAGTTTGGGAATGTAGATTGTCTAATTGAAGTAATTGGTGCTTAAAAAATATCAATATTGTTTTTTTTCAAAAATTAAAATCTAAACCATCTATATCTTTAGCATTGTAATTTGAAATCTTTTATAATATTCTGAATTGTATGCTCGAAAACTTGTTAAATGAAATGCATTTTTTACTGAATTAATAAAATTAGGTTATATCTTATTCTGAATTTATCAGGCAAACTTTGAAGTCAGCAAATAATTGTAAATAAATATATCTGCAGTTTCATCAGGTTTATCAATTACTCTTCCTTTAAAATCTAATTCTAAACATTTATTATATGATTTAGAGTCTTTCTTTGTCAGCTGATTAATAGTTTGCCATACCTTTTAACTATTACCTTTAGACTCATTTAAAATATTAATTAAAAAAAATGTGCCTCAGCTAATGTCTTAACTAACTAATTGTTTCTTAAACTGTTAAAAAGAAGTCGATCCTGTAGCAATCCAGATTTTATAGCTTTTTTTCAGTATCACGTTTTTTCATGTCCGTACCTGTTCATTAATCCATGTGAATTATTCTTTCTGTGTCTGTTTCCAACTAATTTTGTGTATTTATTCCTTATATTTTTCTATCTCCTCTATGAAAATTTTATGTATACACTTTCCAGATTTTCAGTAAGCTCTTCTTTAAATGCACTATCCTTTTTGGTATTCTGTATGAGTAGTTCTGTTTACTCTGTTTAGTATCAGGATAAACAAACCGATTCTTATTTAACTTCCTAGAAATAAGTGTTAAATTATGATCTAATAATCCTATCTGTAATTCTATCTGGTTTATTAGTAAAGATAATAACCATAGAAAAAAAAAATCCAGTAATCACAGTGATTGGTCCATTCTGAGCAGCGCTGAGAAAAGTTACAAAATTAACCTATAGGCAGTTAAGCAGTGATTTGGCTCCATTGATCATTCTGGACAATATTTTAACCTCAGCATTGACACTGAAAAAAACAAAGTAGTCACTGAAAACACAGTATACTGACTGTAATGAGTTTAAAAAAAGGTGTCTGTAATGATAATCACAAATAGTAATAGCAATACAATTCAATTCATTGTTTTGAATGGTCAAATGTTTTATTATCACCTCAAGAGGGCGCACGACAGCTCCACTGAGCCGCATTCAGGTCGTTTGCCTTACTGGAGACATTTGTAGGCTACAAAAAATATAGCCTAACCGTTTAAACCCATTAATGCCAAGGACTAGTGCCTGACATAAAATGGATATCAACACATGGTAGTAATCCCTGTAAGTATAAGAAAAATATGTAGCCAGTAATCACAGACGATTGTGATTGGTCCGTTTTGAGCTACGCTGAGAAAAGTTACAAGAGTAACTGTATATAGGCTGCTTCAGCAGCGGTTTGGACCTCTTGATCTGTTTCTGCATTGACACTGACAAACTTTAAAATAGCCAGTGAAATTCAACACGTTAACATGCAATACAATAAAAGACTTGTTCGATAAGACAGCAATTAACTTTATTACCCAGCTGTTCAGTGTACTAGTTAATGTAACTATAGTAAAAGCTTTTGAAGGTTGTTGTTACTGTTGCAATAGATTTGAGTAGATCACAATTTAAGATAAAAGACGTGTCTGTTCTTTTAAGAGAAATTACACGAGAACTTACACGTCACTTACGTGCTCGGCACCGCGACTGAAAACTCGTTTGTGATTGGTCCAGGCGTGTTCCGCTTGACGTGCGCAGTCCAGGCGAGTCACCTTGCTTTACACAGTAGCAGCCGTATATCAGCGGAGCGGCAGAAGCGAAGGTGTCCTCCAGAAACCCAAACCAGCACTGCAGCCATGGCAGCCGCAGCGGACACGGCCAAACCCAGGCCCAAAACCTCGCCCAAATCTATTAAGTTTCTCTTCGGTGGCTTGGCTGGGTACGTATACACCCATGTATGCAGCGGCGCTCTCTGTTGCATGGGCTTCAATTGAATGACCAATTTGATGGGATGTTATTGAAAAGGGTATTCAGTTATCCGCTATGCGAGCTATCAATAAGAGGATCAGCAAAAAGCGTTTATGAAGTGTTATGAATTTCCTTTACTCTTTGAGTCAGTTCTGTTGGGAGTGAATTTGCAGGCCCAGAGGAAGCCTGCTAACCCCGTGACAATCTGAACTTCAGTTTAAATGTCATGACGGTGCATGTGTTTGATCTGCTGATTCCTGTTTGAATTTGTTCCTAAACTTTGTAGGTTTAGATGTTTTTTGCTACTTCTCAAATGGCTATGATATTCAATTTCTTTTAAAACTTGTGTATTGGACCGTTTCATATAACATTATATCCTTAATAATAATGATACAAATATAAAATGATATAATCTAAACAGAGTGTGTATAAAGCATGTCAGTATTTATTATGAGTAAAGTTTTAATGTAATTTGTTTACACAAATGACTGCTGTTCTTCAGTACCCAACAGTTTTGGCACTTGTAAAGTTACAAAAAGGAAACAACAGTGACGGGTTCAGTGAAGAGCATGCTTGAGATGAAATATGACATGTGATGTGTAATGTGTAATTTAAAATAAACAATAAAAAAAAATCACTTGTGAGCATTTCCAACTTTTTTTGTCAAATTGTCTAAAAAAGTGAAAATCACAGACTGTGATGCATTTTCACTATAATTAACATTGTAAACATAGCTTTTCTAAATTTTGCATAAATACAGCATTTAATTTTTTTTCATATTTTCTTGTATTATATAATACTGTGCTTTGTGTTAACTAACATTTCATTATAAAAATAGATTTTTGTGATTGGGTTTCTAAGACAGAGTCTTTCTTTATCTTACTATAAGACACAGAAAAGCAATAGTGGATTTTTCTTGTGATTTTGGTGCAAATGGGAACATAAAATGGCTCTGGTTTATTATTTACCACTACATAAGTTTTTTTTTTTTTTTAATGATGACCTCTGCTACTGAGAGCCCTGGAATTACGGAAAGGGTCCATATGATTTAATTTACAATATTATTTAAAAGAGAACTATAAAATTAGCTTTAGTTAGACAAAGTCTGATTTATCATAAAATGCCATTACAGGATGAGCAGCTGGCATTTGTTGAAATGACAAAAATTACAGAAATCTCTTGCAGTATACATTGTTGATAGCTAAAATTAAACTTGTGTGAGTGTGAAAGGTCTGTTCAAGTAAATTATGGCAAAAGTATCCATAACTGAAGAAACACCCACAAGTTTATCTAGAAACAACTTTAAATTTGAGCATTTTTTATTTAAATTTGAATGAATTAGTATTTTTTTCAGTGTAGGTTTCTTTAGGTTCCAAATATTGATGCTAACGTTAATGGGATTCTTTCAGGATTAGTACAGGACTTTTTAAATAAATGATTTCGCTTATACACATTCGTTCTGACTTCCAGGATGGGTGCCACAGTGTTTGTGCAGCCTCTGGACCTGGTGAAGAACCGAATGCAGCTGAGCGGTCAGGGCTCCAAGGCTCGCGAGTACAAGACCAGCTTCCATGCCGTGGCCAGTATCCTTCGCAATGAGGGCATCCGTGGTATCTACACTGGGTAAGAAGGAGAGGCACACCACACTGACGCAGGTGTTGTAGATAGAGAGGTTGACTTTTTCAGAAGGCAGGAATGTTTTACTGCAGTTCCAGTACAGAGTAATGAATATGAATGAATTATTGAATGAATGTTTTTTTTTTTGTTTTTTTAAGATTAATTTTACCAGACACTGGATGTGAGAAACTAGGGAGCTCTAGCTGGACATCCTTACTGAGTGACTGTAGATGGAGCCCATAGCTTTACACAAGCAGTAAATATCTGATTAGGTTTATATCTGATCTCATTGTTGTCTGACTGCACATTTATTGTTTTCACGCCTTTGTTGTTTTCTCTCCCTTGTTTTTTGTTGTAGACTTTCTGCGGGTCTGTTGAGGCAGGCTACCTATACCACGACCCGTTTGGGCATCTACACAGTCCTGTTTGAGCGTATGTCCAAAGCAGATGGCACACCTCCCAACTTCTTCATGAAGGCTTTAATTGGAATGACTGCTGGGGCCACGGGGGCGTTTGTTGGGACTCCAGCTGAGGTGGCGCTTATTCGAATGACGGCTGATGGGAGGTAGAAGAATATAATTGCACTCCATATTTAGCATTCTTACAAATTCTTTGTAATCGTAAAAGTGACAAAATTAACCAAACACTACTGCTTCAGCACAGTCTTAGGATAATTCTGAAGACATGTCCTTATAGACATGTGAAACACTAGGTTTTTGTATTATTCTGGCCAAGAAAGGCTCCCTTAGACAGAAAGAGATTGTTTATTTGACATGTAATGTGAACAACCAACCAAGCAAGCAACAAAATTTATGTGCCATTTTAGGGGCAGGTTTCTGTGAAATGCATGATCCCACAACAAAAGACTGGTGTGGTAAAAAAATTGTAATCAGAATTTCTGCCTTTTCAAAAATAAATACGTACAGAATGCCAATTTGTAATTAAAAAATGACCTATAACAGGAGTACATAGCTCTACACATGGATATTTAGTTAACTTGCTAAAAGGCATCTCAAATAGACTATATAGGATTTTAAGCCACTAGTAGTTTTTTAGAACGGTGCAGCCTGGTTCCTTGTAAACACAAGTTTGTTTTCAGACAAAGTCCAATAAGATCTTAGTACCTGCATTCTAACCAGAAGTGCATCAGCCAATCAGATTCATTCTTTTGCAGATTTAGAATGTGCACGTCATGTGTCCAGTTTATGCTATTGCATAAATTTTGTCCAGTACGCGTTATAAACGTTTAAAGTACTAAATTACTAAAACGAAACCTGAAATAAAAAGTAAATTAAAGCTAAAGAGAAATATTAAAAAAAAAAAAAAAAAATATATATATATATATATATATATATATATATATATATAAATGACACAAACACATAGTAAAAAATGATTTTATATTTTCAATTTAACAAAAAAAAAAACACTCTAATGGTATTTAAATAGTACTAAAATAACACTTAATATTTGATTGTGTTAAAATATTAATATTGTCATGATCATCTTCTTTTACTATTAAACTAATGAAACGATTAATAAAATATCGCTCCCTCCATTATCTCTTTCTTGTCCAGGTTGCCTCCAGATCAAAGGAGAGGTTACACAAATGTCTTCAATGCTCTCATCAGAATTACTAGGGAGGAGGGAGTCACCACACTTTGGAGGGTAAGTGTGTGTGTGTTTGTTAGCTTAAATTAGAATATGGTTTGTGTGTAAACATGTTATATGTGTGTTAATGTTACTGTTGTTACAATTCCTTGTCTGTGTTTTTTTCCTGTATGTTTGCTTTACTATTCTAAAACTATATACATGGTTTTTGCAGGTCTTAAAGGGGGTCTTAATTAGCCCCTGCACAAATTAAGGTCTTTAAAAGGTCTTAAATCAGAGCTGAGCAAATCAGAGTCTTAAATTCTGAGTCATGGCATTAAATGTTGCATTCACTTTAAAAAATGAACATTTCCTTCAGTATTTTTGTTTTAAAATCCCTTAAATCAAGATACATTTACTTAAGATGCAAAATGAAGATACAAAGTCTTGTTTTCAAAGAAACTGAACAAATATTAGTTTGTGCTTAACACAAGAACAAATATCTGTCAGTGGGTAATGAAGACATGCTTTTCCTTTGATATTTCTGACTCCGTTAGCAGATATTTATTCTTGATTTAATCATAACCTCACTTCATTTTGTTCAATTTTTCAGAAAACGAGACTTCATATCTTAAGTCATTTTGATTTTTCAAGTGAATCTTTAGACATTTGAACTGGAAAACAAGGCAATAAAAGTAAGCAGTTTTTGCAGTGTGATCAGAAGATACTTTGGAGCAAAGGTATTCAAGCTTAAGCTATTGTTTTTGTCAAATGAATTAAAAAAAAAAAAAGAAGATTTGAAGGAAGTTGAATTTTCATACTTTTAAGACTTGCTAATGTAACTCATTCAGTGTGCTTCCTAGTCATGTACACATTTACATTTATAAAACACATTGTGTTCCCTTCAGATTTTCCCATAAATGTTCTTCACTTTGTCTTAAAGTCTTAAATTTAACTTCATAAAACCTGCAGAAACCTTGTGTATATGTAATGATGTGTGTGTTGTTTTATTTTTAATGTAGGGTTGCATACCCACCATGGCTAGAGCCGTTGTTGTGAACGCAGCCCAACTTGCTTCATATTCCCAGTCCAAACAAGCACTGTTGGACTCTGGTATGAACCCTCTTTTATCTTATCAGTTACAAACTTGTACTGTCAGCCCTTGTAGAAAATCTAGCTAATGCCAGATTTGGATGGTAGCTAACTTTTATTTATTTACCCTGTTAAGTGTATCATTCTGTGTGTTCTGAATGAGTGAAATGTGCTGCAGTAAACTTCAACATCTCTCTTGTTCTGTGTTCTGTGCAGGATATTTCAGAGATGATATCCTGTGTCATTTCTGTGCCAGTATGATCAGTGGACTGGTCACCACTGCTGCTTCCATGCCAGTAGACATTGTTAAGACCAGGTACAATCACTTTTAATTCTTGTGATTTATTACTAGGCAATTATGACCATAGGGTGGTATGGTAATATCATGGTGATGAGATAAAGTGTTTATCATTAGAGATTTTGCTATATCGTTGATGTCTCTGTTTATTTGCTATGTGGTTTACAGAATTTCATACAGAATATAAGGACCTGGCTTGATGCCAGGTGTAACAGTATTGCAAAAACAGATCTAAACATTCCATATATTCATTAATATTGGCCAGAAATTGTGTATCAGTGTGCTTTGGGTAACAAAAATATCAAAATCTAACAGTGGTGGAAGGATGAGTGCAGGTAACTGACCGAACGTGTTTTGTTCAGTCGTCTTCTGGTTAGGGTTGTAAATTCTGGAACTGATTATTAAGCTAAGTAACTGATCTAAGGGAACATGATTATTTGTTATGTTCTATCTTATCTTGCATATACATATGCTAGTTGTCAAATGATAAGGCTTTTTTTGTTAAATGACTAATACCGCTACTTGTATGTAGAGAGAACGGTGGCTGATATCACAGAATACATAGTCTGTATATATGAAATGATAGCGAATGAGGGTGATATGACCAAAAACAGACCAAAATTTATATCACAGCAAAGGCCCGTTTTCATCAAGCACAATTGGATGCAAATTAAAAGATAACATTATACATGATTTACTCATTAAATAGCACCTGACTCAAAACATCAAAAACAAAGTCTTTCTACTGATTCTGTTTGTTTTCTGTAGAAATTGTGTTGAATATTTAATGCTGACATGTGTCGCCTTTTCAAAAGGATCCAGAACATGAGAATGATTGATGGGAAGCCCGAGTACAAAAACGGTTTGGTAAGTTTTCAACTCACTCATACTCAGTATTCAGTACTCAATCTCTCGCTACTTTTCCCTGGTACACTGTCTGTTTTAAGCAGCTGATCTCAGACTGCTGCGGTTGTGACCTTTCAGTCACATTGATGCAGTGAGAACGTCAGAAATGGATCAAGTTTCAGTAAAACCTCTTGGAGGAAACACAGAGAAACTGTAAACAATTGATTTGTGCTGGGTTGCAGGTATTAGTGCACCAACAGTCACGTCTAACCAGTGTTATGGTTGTGTTGGACAACATGCTAAGTGAAGTGTAAATACATTTGTGCAATAATCAGTCCCACCAGGATTTCACAGGGCTTTTTTTTTCTGATTTTGTGGCAATGGTGATACCAGTATAGAAATACTCATAATTCTATTTTGCTGAAAATACACAACTGTGTTAGGTTGCACTGAATCAGTATGTAATCAGTGACACTATACAGAGTTATGTTTTAGTTAACGAAAACTAAATCTAAAATCATAAAAAGTTACTTGCGATAAAATACATTTTAACTGAAATTTATATAGTATAGCAGTAAGTTTTAGGAGCTCATTTTTAGTCAATTCTCCAAGACAGACTTTTCAGAATATGGGGTGGGATAAAAATGATCTCCTAAAATTTACTGCCAGATTCTTGAAAATAAATTCTTCAAACAGTGGTACAAGAGGATGTGGTGCTGGTCCTTCAAGAGTCACTCACAGCTTATCTGTCGACAAAGCTTATTATTAAAAATAAGCTTATTACTAAAAAACCTAATAGTTAAGAGAGTATGACAATTCAAGAATAAACGAAAATACTGCTGAATACTGCTGAAAAAATTAGTCTTAATATATTTCACAGTACTTCAGCATGTTATTCTTAAGTTAGGGTAATTTTTAAAGAATTTTTTACCCAAGCAAAGTTTCTGAAAA
The DNA here is from genome assembly GCA_021397915.2 of Tor tambroides. Classification (NCBI taxonomy): domain Eukaryota; kingdom Metazoa; phylum Chordata; class Actinopteri; order Cypriniformes; family Cyprinidae; genus Tor; species Tor tambroides. The sequence continues at coordinate 29,455 of JAFVLL020010673.1, forward strand.
CCTGACACCTTGTAATTCTGGAGACTGAGTTCAGGAAGGTTGCAGTTCTGGAAAATGGTGGCGCTGGAGACTAAATGTTTCCTTGTGGTTTCACACCTAATTCTTCACATTAATTTTTAATTCTTTTGCAGTTAACCTGTGTTAACTTGTCTTCTCCACCTGTTTTTTTCTGACCCCGCTGACACAGTGAGCATTTTGCTGTCCAATGGTCATGTCTTAACTTTGTAATTTCCGTATTGCATTAGTTTTGAATTTTTCTCATGGGGATTTAATCATTTTTGACATTTTAGTCTGAGTTAAACCTCTTTTTTTGGTTCATTTGAACAGTATACTTTGTATGGTCAATCCATCCCTGCTTACTTTACAATGGGATTCTTTGCAGTGCAGCAGCATGGCACTTGAACATGTATGATTAGTTTTGGCTCTGAATTATGGATTTTTATTTGTTAAGACTTGCTTGATTTTGCATTAAAATCTTCTATCACAGAATTGCAAAATCCTGGAGGGACCGAATAATTAAATGTCCTCTATTATTGTTGTTAATGGTGCAGTTGTAGAGACCACCCTTTCTGTTCTTTTTCCATGTCTTTGACCCTCCCTCTCATTCTTTTTCACTTTCTCTTTCTCTTTCTGTAGGATGTATTGGTGAAGGTCATAAGGAAGGAAGGATTCTTCAGTCTGTGGAAGGGTTTTACTCCTTACTACGCTCGTCTTGGGCCACACACAGTTCTCACCTTCATCTTCCTGGAGCAGATGAACAAATTCTACAAGATCTATTTCCTTGACTCCTAGATTTGCCCTTTAGGTCATCGGTGGACAGCACAGGCCATATTTCCACATTATGTTTCTCTCCCACATCTGGTTTAGCAGTATAGTTTCCGTTTTTGATGGTTGGTAACAGAACCACTATACCAACTGGGTTGTGACCCATTGCTGTGGTGGTGACTGTGAAGACAATTTGGACTATTATATTACACAGACTGACTAGCTAAATTATAAACTGAATTGAATGAAGGGATCATTCACACCAGTCATACCCCTCTTTTAGTTTTAAATGATATTTATGTAATTCCCCCTCACCTTCCACACAGATGTTTCCTCCTTAAAGGTCAACAGCTGTGCTGACCTGTCAACAGACAAAGCTGTGAGGAATCTTTGTCAGTGCAGACGCTGAACCTGTATTCTGAGTGAAATCATAAAAGATTTTTAGTTCTTATTTCATAATAATTCTGATTCTTACCAACATGCACAAAATGGTGGGAAAATACTTATGATCCCAGTGAAGTGACAACTTAGCCTTGGATCACCATGTCCACCCTATGTCCTACCATGAAGGACCGCTTTGCAGTGAACATTTGGTGATGTTTGCTAACGTTGAGCACAATTAACTGGAAATTGTGTTGTAAAAAAGGATAATGTGGTGTATTAAATGATGTAATGAGGCATTTGAGAATTCATTATCTGGTCTGAGGAGCTATGAAAGTAATTAAACACAACTTAATATTTTCTTCCTAGTATGTAAGGTGTAGTATTTTTGTTTTTAATGAAGAGCAGCATCAAACAAACAGCCCAGAGTTAAAAAAAAAAAAAAAAAAAAAAAAAAAAATACTGCTATTGTGAATTTCATCAAGTAAAGAATTTAAAACACTGGCCATTGTTTCTCATTTGGTTGATATTCAGAAACAACAAACAAATTATGCAATCTGAATAAAACTAATTCACTAAGTTAAACGGTTTTTAATAACACTTAGGCCTAACTGTAGTTCTACTGATGGATTTCAAGTTTCAGCATTTAAAACAGTGGTTTACTCTTACTATACATAATGGCATGCACCAAAAAGAAGTAACAAGTAACACGAACATTTGCACTTTGATAATCGTACACCTGGATTTCTTTAGATTCATACGCTTCATTGTCGTCCATGTGATTATATATCTGAAGATCAAACTATTTTCAAAATACAGCCAGCGTCTTAATGACGTCATTGTGAAATCCCGTGGTTGGACGACATTACCCATAATGCCATTGCAAGAACGCAGCATGCAGCGAGCTTCCGGTGAAAATTAGACAGTCCAAAGATGGCGGACCTCCTGGGCTCGATCTTGAGCTCGATGGAAAAGCCTCCAACCGTTCACGATCAGGAAAGCCGACGGAAAGCTAGAGGTAGAAAGTTTTAATCCTATAAATACACTTTCTTATAGTCTAGAAAATAAACTTGGGCATGCTTGTAGATTTCCAAGTGAAACTTGAGAAATATCCGAATGCCCTCTGCGACGACACTAACGCTGTAATAAAAAGAACCAATCACCGTCTGAGAAATGATACATGCACGTACATACGTCATCTTTATGCACGTTTGCCGTTGAAAACCCTCTCGACGTCATTGTTGGTTGGTTTATCTCTTTTTATACATGTAGTTTATTAAATTGCTTCATAAATTGGCCGTGTGTTGTGTTGAAACACACATGCTTTTATGCAAAGCGACTTTTCAAATGAGGAAAAACACAAGGAAGCTACATCAAGATGCCTGTCATTCAATAATTGCTGAGCTTTACTGGAGCAACAGCAATGTCATAAACAACGACAACGTTTAATAATACATATATTTAATTTTCACTGACAGTTCACATACATGTGGTAGATAAGACATTATTTTTGTAATGTTATTGTTATGATATATTCTGATTCCTCTCTTGTGCTTACTGTGTGCAGAACAAGCAGCCAGACTGAAGAAGATTGAGGAGGATGAGAGGAGAAAGAAAACAGAGTTTAGGAAAAAGGTTTATATAATGACTTTCTTTGTCCCACATTAGCAGGATGTTATGACTATGTAAGCTTTTGTTTCTGAAAATAAGTGTGGTTTTCCATTAGATGGAGAAGGAGGTGTCAGAGTTCATTCAGGACAGCACACTGCAGAAGAAGAAATATGACCCAATGGGCAAGATCGAGAGAAGCATATTGTGAGTTCAACAGGGTGTTATTTTAGTATCAAGCTATTTTAGATTGTCAAGTTCAATTTCTGGTTCTAGGTTCAGTTGTATGTTCTCCAGAATAGCATTATCAGCTGTGGTTTACAAAAGTGTCAACATTTAATCAATGTTAGAATACATTTGTTTTAAATACATACTGCTGTATAAGTAAGCCACTGCTGTCTTTCAGCTACTGGTTTAACCAGTGGCATGCGTTTCAGGCAGGATTATCTGTTTTACTGTGTACTGTACAGTTCAAGCTAAATGTCTCCGGCTTTCTTAGGCATGATGTGGCCGAGGTGGCTGGACTGACATCATTTTCTTTTGGTGAGGATGAAGAGAGCAGATACGTCATGCTGTTTAAAAAGGTTAGTACGTATCGCAGACAATTTCCTCTCACAAGGATGTTTGTAAGTGTGTTTCTAGTGTTTAGTATTCTGTGTAGGCCTAATGAAATATATTCATTCTGTTGTCATATTTATTTATATAGCACGTTATATTACATTTACATTCACATTTAGTCATTTAGCAGACACCTTTATCCAAAGCGACTTACAAATGAGGACAGTAGAAGCAATCAAAATCAACAAAAGAGCAATCATATGCAAGTGCTATAACAAGTCTCAGTTAGCTTAACGCAGTACATGAAGCAAGGTTTTTTTTTAGTATATAATAAATATTAGAAAACAGATAGAGTAGAAAAAGAATAGGGCAAGCTAGTGTTAGAGGCCTTTTTTGCTTTTGTTAATTGTATAATAAATAAAAAGAAAACAAATAGAATATAGAAAGATTAGAAAAGCTAGTGTTAGGTTTTTTTTTTTTTTTTAAGAAAACAAGCAGTTTGTAAATTTAATAGAGTGCGAGTCTCAAAGGGACAAGTTTTTTTTTTTCTTTTTAAAGAATAGAATTAGAATAGAGAGTGCTAGAGTTTGAGGGTCAAATAAAGGTGGAAGAGATGTGTTTTTAGTCGATTCTTAAAGATGGCGAAGGATTGAGATGGGCAGGTCATTCCACCAGGGTGCAGAGCCAGTGGTGGTTTTTTAGGCAAACATTTATACCTTGAATTTTATGTGAGCAGCTATTGGTAGCCAGTGCAAATTGATAAACAGAGGTGTGATGTGCGTTCTTTTCGGCTCATTAAAAATTAATCTTGCTGCCGCATTCTGGATTAATTGTAAAGGTTTGATAGAACTGGCTGGAAGACCTGCCAAGAGAGCATTGCAATAGTCCAGCTTGGACAGAACAAAAGCTTGAACAAGGAGTTGTGAAGTATGTTCCGAAAGAAAGGGCCTGAACTTTTTGATGCTGAATAAAGCAAATCTGCAGGACCGGGCAGTTTTAGCAAGATGGTCTGAGAAAGTCAGCTGATCATCAATCATAACTCCAAGGTTATGATTGATGATTATATAATACAGATGATTATATAATACAGATTGTTCCAACGCAGCTTGGCAGTAATAAAAAAGACAATAACTGTGTTAATTTTGCAAAATTTATCAATTATGAAATGATTAAAAATCAGCTACAAGCAGCATTACGGAAGACAGTAGTGTCATTATTCAGTGTTGATTCAATTCCATGTCAATGTCGATTCAATATAGTTATTATATATACTTAAAAAGAACCTAAATGAAAATTAGAAATGAAATAAGTTTAAACTGATGTACAAAAAAACTGAAACTGAAATAAAAATGAATTAAAGCTAAATAAGTAAATGGTCGGAGGACCAGTTCTCCTCTGGCCTGTGGTGTTCTCTGCATTAATTTTTAGTGTGTTTGATTGTGTGTGTGTTTTGTTATGAAGGAGTTCGCACCATCAGATGAAGAACTGGTGGCTTATCGGAAGGGTGAGGAGTGGGACCCGCAGAAAGCTGAGGAGAGACGTCGGCTAAAGGTGAGATCCTGAATGCTGTGCAAGAACCTGTTCAAAATCTCAAAGAAATAAGATAAGGAGAGAAAGTCAATCTTGGAGAGCTAAGCTTTGAATTAATATTTCTGTTAGTTAAAATACTATGTTAAAATAGTTACTGTTCTGTGAGTAAAATACTGCAGCTAAGGATACTGTTGATTGATAATATTTATTATTATTATTATTATACTTTTTCTTTTGGCCACTTTGACTATTGGGAGTTCATTTTTGCTGATGATTATATCAGAAACTTAACTGAATGTTTTGGGCTTGAACTGATCTATTTTTTTGGCTGGACTACATTGCTTATATTGTGGACAATTTCGAATGAACTCATTTCTATCGTTTTCTGTCTTTATTATGCTTAGTTCGATTTGATGAACTTTGAATATACAGATCTGAAAACTGCAAAAGGTGATTTATTGTGTTCAATGTTTTTTTTTTTTTTATGTTGAAGGTTTTTCATTTGTAAGGTTTATGAATTTCCTAACTCACAAATTTAAAGGTATATGGCTATTTAGTTACACAGGCCTTTGTATGTTTCTTGACTTAGACTGACTTGACTTGACTTTAAGTTTGGTCTGACTAAACGACAGAAACTCTTTCTGGCACCCGAGCATTTAAAAAGAAAATAATTTCTTTTCAACCAAGAGCAGGAAACATTACAATGTTTGTCTAATTGGATATCTTTTACTTTACTACTTAGAACACAATATTTAAAGAGATAGTTCACCCAAAAAAAGTTCTGTCATTAATTACTCACCCTCATGTCGTTCCAAACCTGTAAGACCTTCATTCAGCTTCAGAACACAGGACCCTCTGCTCTCTGACCCTCCATAGACAGCAAGGTACTACCATGATCAAGGCACAGAAAAGTACCAAGATGATCAACAAAGTAGTCCATGTGACATTAGTCTGTCAACTGTAAAATTTTCATTTTTGGGTGAACTATCCCTTTAAGTTGGGTAATTGTTTTACTGCACTCTTCAGGAACAGGCTGCACTGGAGATGGAAGAGGCCAGTCACACTCAGAAGAGGCCTGCATCACCCAATTCAAACTACAGAGACAAATACAGCCATCTGATTGGAACATCTGCTGCTAAAGACGCCGCCCACACGCTTCAAGCCAACCGGGCATATGGCTGTGGTGAGTATAATTAAAGGAACTGTACACTTAGTAAAAACACTTCAAATCTGAATCATGTGGGGGAAGAAAAATCAATTGGCCAGATTGTGTCCCCTAAAAAATAATTAAACGAGCAAAGTCATACATATTTAGTAGCATAGAGGACTATTAAGTTAAACAAGAAAAACACCAAAGTAAAAAAGCAATAGGCTACTTTTTGCAACAGGATAGTGAAACACAAAAAAGGGATCTGGAAAATAAAAGAAGCTATGACTCAAGTTGCCCAATGCTCATATTGTTAACTAAAACTATTGAAAATCATTAATTTTTGTTAATTGGAAAAACAGCTGAAATAAACAAAAAATAAATATTAGACAAAAGCATAAACTTAAAAAAATTAAAATAAGAAATGTTGCTTTGGCAGCTGTCTTAAGTTTTAGGTGAAGTAAATGTGTCAAACACGTCTTACCAGCAAACATACACTTGTTCACATCCTTCTCCCCACTCTCTGAGGCAGAAGTCTCTAAACTCATCCTTTCCAGTCATCCTACTACTTGTCCGCTTGATCCTATTCCATCTCATCTCCTTTCATTACAAAAACACTTGAATGAGTTGTGTTCAACCAAGTCTCTGCCTTTCTCACATAGAACAACCTCCTAGACAGCAACCAATCTGGCTTCAGAAGTGGACATTCGACCGAAACTGCCTTGCTCTCAGTTGTT
>JAFVLL020010673.1:36280-49138 GCA_021397915.2 Tor tambroides
AATAAATTAATGTTAAATTGTATAAGTTTCATGATTTTAATTAATTAGACATGCTTTTTGATTAATAAAATTTAATTTGACCATTAAAAAGGAGTGCAGAAAAATTTAAACGGAAAAAAACAGAATCCAGAAAAATTAAAACGGAAAAAACAGAATTTAGAAAAAAATAAAACGGAATTTGGGAAAAAATAAAATGGATTTCATAGGGCCCTATAACAGCCACAAAAACATGAACAAACACTGAACGATTGTCTTTTTATTAACTAACATTAACACAGATTAATAAATGTATTGTTCCATGGTCGTTGTATACCGCACAAAAGGTATCACGGTTTCATGTGGATGCAGATATTTCTTGAGACGAGGGGGAAAAAAAAGATTGGATAGGGAAAGCTCTGGCTTTGTCTGGACGTGGCCTTAAAATTCTGAAAAATGACAGTAGTATCATTATACAGCTTAATGTTAACTCAGTGTAGTTATTAGATATATGCTTAAAGGGATAGTTCACCCAAATATGAAAATTTTGTCATTCATTTCTCACCCTCATGTCGTTCCAAACCCGTAAAGCCCCGTTCACACCAAGAACGATAACTATAAAGATAACGATATTAGCGTCCACACCAGCAAACGATATCGTCTGTTTATTCTAAGCGCACGCGCGTCTTCCACTTTAAATACTCCAGCTCATTCTAGCAGGATTGATTCTGATTAGCTGTCAATGTTTGTATCGTTGATCAGCTGGAAAAAAATCGTTCTGCAAGTAATTCCAACGATATCGTTTCTCTGTGCCTTTATCGTTATAGTTGTGGCTGTTAAGAAAGTAACTACCACATTCAAGGCCCAGAAAGATAGTAAGAACATTGTTAATATAGTCCATGTGACATCAGTGGTTCAATCTTAATTTTATGAAGTTATGAGAATAATTTTTGTGTGCAAAGAAACCAAAATAACTACTTTATTCAACAAGTTCTTCTCTTGCGCATCAGTCTTTGACGTGCATTCATGAGAGCACCATGACACGTGTGTGGTGCTGCTGATGCAGAAGCCGGCATTCTGACATCGAACCCAGATGCACTGCGCCTTGTTTACAAGCAGAGGAATGCACATGCATGCGATGTGGTATTGTTGTAAACACACGTCGAAAACTGACACGGAAGAGAAGTTGTTCAATAGTTGTTAATAACAAAATTATTTTTGTTTTATTTGCGCACAAAGTATTCTCGCTTCATAACATTTCGTTTGAACCAATGATGTCACATGGACTATTTTAACAGTGTCCTTACTACCTTTCTGGGCCTTGAACATGTCAGTTGCATTGCTGTCTATGCAGGGTCAGAAAGCTTTTTGATTTTTGGATTTTCTTAATTTGTGTTCTGAAGATAAGCAAAGGTGTTACAAGTTTGGAACAATATGAGGGCGAGTAATTAATGAAAGAATTTTCATTATTTAAGTGAACTATCCCTTTAAAAGAAACATAAATGAAAATTAGAAATGTTGCCTTGGCAACTAAATTAAATAAGATTAAGCTGATGTACAAAAATATTTTTACTAAAACTGAAATTAAAAAAACTAATTAAAGCTAAATAAGGGGACAAAAGTACAAAAAATTACTAAAATTAAATTGAATACTGAAAATACAAAAGCTGACTCAATAAATACTTTAATAGTATATAAATTATACTAAAATAACAGTTTACCACAGTGATTTTAGGTATAACACGAAGCGTAAATCAGCAGCGACAGCAGTGATATTTTAATAAACGATGGTGTTAATTATGCAGAATAAATCTATTATGAAACTACTTCAATTTCATCTGTAAACCAGCTCTACAATAGACAATTGTGACGTCGTTCAGCTCAATTCAGTTTAACTTTTGACTTTTTTTTTTTCTTTTTTTTTTCTTCCTCGATATTGTCAGTGCAGTCAAATAGATAATGTTACTAAAGGCCCCAATATACTTCAAACGAAGTTTGTTTTCGTTCTTCGTTTGGGGGCAAAAAGAAGTTCGAAAAGGCAGAGCGACGTTATACTGTTTTCGAACATTCCAACACCCCCGCGCTGCTTGAGGCGGGGTGTAGATTAATGTAAACGTGTTGCGATGCTCGCGCGTATGCCCTAAACACAACAACGATGCAGGTGTATGAAGGTGTATCTAGGTCTTTTATTAAACTGGATAAATTATTACACGTTTTTATATTTTATGTGGTGTCATGATTTGATAAAAATAAAGGTTTATTATTGTATGTTCTTTTGGCATTTCGTACTGTATACCTTTTAAATTCGCTTATTGAAAGAACAACAGCAGCAGTATGGTGTAACATTTTTTTGAGACATGTATTTGGTACTTGATACCTTATATCTTTACTCTTTCGTTTCATTCTTTTCATGGCTTTGGAAAACTTGCATCTGATGTTTCTCTACGTCGCTCTTTGCATAACTCCGGGTCGTCGACACCAAGCTTCATTGCAAATTCTTTCTAGGAATTAAATGCTTTCTCTGAACCTTTAAAGTGTCACCGCGAGCGATTGTACAGGTGCGGATATATTTGTGGCAGTTCGGTTATTCGACACAGTGTATTTATGTTGTTAGTGACTTGGAGATGTTGTTCCCCCACCTGACCTTTGTTGAATGAGAAACGAACCGGGGAAAAAAAATCGCACGTCAAAGAAGGCGGAGTTCCCGAACCCGCCCACCGATTGCGTAATCGCCACGGACCAATGGTAGCTCAAAGGTGTTTCGAAGCCAAAACGAACTCCCCCAGAAAGTTCGCTTTGGTGGGCTGTATCGAACTGCCAAAACAAACTCAAAACGAACTTCGTTTCGGCCTGATTTTGTTCGAAATGACGTCATATCAGTTCGTTCTTCGATTTCGTTTGAAGTATATCGGGGCCTTAAGGCTGATGATACACAGGGCAACTTTTTGAGCAATTTTGCCGGGCAACTTTTTTTGAGCAGTGTTGCTTGGGTACTTTCCCACTGAAAATGGATAACAAATTTCTATCTGGATACTTTAGATCGGTCGTGGGCCCTGTGCCGAGATGGTCCTCACTGCAGAACACAAGATCCAGGGGGCGTGGTTGGATCTAGATCCAACTCCTCCCACCTTAACCTACCCGTCTCCACCCCCTGATCCCTAAACCCACCCATCCCCATCCCTAAACCTACCCATCTCCACCCCTAGATGTGGATCCAACCCCGCCCCCTGGATCTTTGTTCTGCAGTGAGGGGCCACTGCCTGTGCCTCACCTGGTTGCCCATTGACAAAATTAACCAAAGTTGCCCGGCAGCATTGTTCAAAAAGTTGCCCCGTGTATCATCAGCCTAAGTATCAGTGGTCTTTTAAACCCCAACTGAGCAAGCCAAAAGGCGACAGTGGCAAGGAGCCAAGAAACGGAGGAAAAAAATACAACAGGAGAAGCCAAACTCAGTCAGAGGACCAGTTCTCCTCTGGCCTGTGGTGTTCTCTGCATATTTAGTGTGTTTGATTGAGTGTGTGTTTTGTTATGTAGGAGTTTGCGCCATCAGATGAAGAACTGGAGGCTTATCGGAAGGGTGAGGAGTGGGACCCGCAGAAAGCTGAGGAGAGACGTCGGCTAAAGGTAAGATCCAGAATACTGTGCAAGAACATGTTCAAAACCTCAAAGAAGTAAGATAAGGAGAGAAAGTCATTTCATAATCTTGGAGAGCTTTGCTTTGAGTTAATATTTCTGTTAGTTCATGTCTGCCTAATTGGATATCTTTTATTTTACTACTCGGAGCACCATATTTAAGTTGGGTGATTGTTTTACTGCACTCTTCAGGAACGGGCTGCACTGGAGATGGAAGAGGCCAGTCACACTCAGAAGAGGCCTGCGTCACCCAATTCAAACTACAGAGACAAATACAGCCATCTGATTGGAACATCTGCTGCTAAAGATGCCGCCCACACGCTTCAAGCCAACCGGACATATGGCTGTGGTGAGTATAATTATAATTGTCCAGATTGTATCCCCTAAAAAATGGTTAAATGAACAAAGGCATACATATTTAGTAGCATAAAGGACTATAAAGTCAAACAGGAAAAACAGCAAAGTAAAAAGGCATTACTTTTTGCAGCAGGATAGTGAGACAGAACAATGGGATCTGGAAAGAAAAAAAGGAAGTTATGACTGCCCAATGCACAACATTACATGTTGAAACACTGCAAGGCTATAAAAAGTAATGGTAGTAAAATTGGCCGTTATTCCTCGTGGGGTGTAAAATACTTTAATTTCTTTCTATGCGGCCAACAAATGCGACCTCCAGAGGACGCAGCTTTTGCCTTGATTTTTAGAATCATGTTTGTTGTCTTGTTGTTACAGTCCCTGTGGCCAATAAGAGAGACACTCGCTCCATTGAGGAAGCCATGAACGAGATCAGAGCCAAAAAAAGACTGAAGAAAGGCGAGGAGGAAGCCACTGGCAGCGGCAGCAGTGTGTGAGAGCGGTGTGTGTATGCGTGTGTATATATGATCAGTTGTTATGCAGAACAGAAGAGTGATTGAACAGTATTTTACTCCTATAACAATGTTTTACATGAACAGCAGGGTTTGATAAAGATGAATTGTCATGCACATAAAGGCAGTCCAAAACTGCTGCAGTATAACCGCACTGTTCAAAAATGCTTTCACCTCTATATTACTGTCCCAAATAATGTGTTTTTAGACATCATTATTAGAATAAACAGAAACGTGGTGTTTAATATTGAAAAATCCTTTGTATTTTGGCATGGTGATGTAATGGCTCTTTTTAAAGTAAAGTCACAGTTGGTCTTAGAATAGTTTTCATTTGCATAAATTGCTTAAAACAGTCATATTTATTGCCTTGACATAACTGTAAGTAGGTATGTTTGACTCCATAGCCGTTTTAATGTTCATTTTAAGTTTATGTCCTTAAACTAGTAGTTGTTTCTTGTTACTGTTTATTTGCTTTGTTTTAAATAAATTTGGTTGTGGACAATTTTAAGTGCTCCGTGTCTTTTATGTACAGGTGTTGTATGCAGTTTATAAGCATATTCTATTCTATTCTAATAAACACCTTTTGTCCATTTACGCTGGCTTATCATTCTGAGCTGTGAATCATTATGTCCTTGTGTATATGGACTAGATCAAACAAATAAAATAAAATTGTGTAGTGTCAGAATTTGTTTTATTTACCCTATTTTTTCTTTTATTTTTTTCCTACCATAATTCTTTAAAAAACACTTTTTTTGTTTATTTGACATTGACTTTTTTATCAACTTGTTATATTTATTTTAATTTTTAAACCTTATCCTATAAAAAAAAACCATTTATTTTCAGTTTATTTTAGTTAATTTCGCTTTGGCATTTCCATCAGCCCCTGCAGTTCCTTCATGAGTCTCCAGATGGATCCACGAACCTTTGGGAAACATCTCTCGCGATAATTACAGTTCTCGCACTTCCCGTTGGCCTTGCAGAATTGTAAACAAACGTGTGATCGGGAGAATCAGGCCAGTTCCTCGAGAAACCGACACAGATCAATGAGCTGTAAGCTTCGAGAAAGCATTTTTGGGAGAAAAACGCCGTGTTACAACGATTTTAGCTGAATCAAAGCGGAGACGCGACTGGAAGACGAGAGATAAGTCAGCTAACGTTAGCTGGCAGTCTCGCTGGTACTGTGAGTAAAGAATTACAGACATCTCAACTACATTTAATTGAGTCCTAGCCATTGTTTAATTTGAATTGTTTGTACACTTGGGGTATAATTTGGGTTTTCGGAAATATCATCTTCCATGAGACAACAGGGATCGGGAAATAGCAGCCTCCAAGTCGGGGATGATCAATTTCTGATGAATGATTGTATTTCGTTCATTATCATAGTCACCAGTGATGAGTTTTGGGGTTTTGTTTAGGCCTGATTTTTTTGTGTGTGTGTTTGTCTGTGTCAGTAAAGAATTCGCGGTAGAAGTGGCTTAAAGTCTGTGTATTGTCAATACATAGTGATAGCGATAAAGTCTGCTAGTAAATATTATTTGAGGAGAATGGCTACAAAAGTACAATTTTGTTTTACTATTCCCTAGAATTATCTAGGGCTTGGCGTTCAAATACGCAAATCTTCAGTTATGTCATACCCAATGCGCATCCTTTACCCTTCATTTTGTAAAGAAAAATGTTAGTTCCATGGTTGTGGAGAAATCTAGAATAATGAATAACAAAATGCGTTGCAACACACACACACACAATACATCGAAGATCCTATGAGAACTTGAAAGCGGCAGTCAACACTAATAGAAAATGACCATTTTCTTCGCACATGTGGTATTTTTTGAAGTACTAAGTATTTAATGATTATCATGATTCGATATCAAACTTACATGCAAATGAAATACTACTGTTAATTGGCTAAGAGCTCTTAGTTATAGGCTGGTGACTATAATCTCCAAATGGCCGAATACTAGACTAACCTGTCCTGTTGAATTGTATCTCTTGACAACATCGACAGACTGCATGTTTACAGTGGCAGAATCATAGCTATGAAATATGCTTCCTTTCTTGTTGTATTCTGTAGAAACTTGGCTAAAATGCACACACATACTTGTATATGTTGTTTATGGGGACTCTCCATAGGCGTAATGGTTTCTATACTGTACAAACTGGATTTTCTATCATCTTACCCTAAACTAGGGTTGGCCAACATTGGTCCTGAAAAGCCACAGTCCTGCAGAGTTTCAATCCAGTCCAATTCAGGTACACCTGAACCACCTAATCAAGGTGTAAGGGTTACTAGGTGAGTCTTTATCAACCCTAAAGGACTGTCACAGTGGCTCTACAGGAGCAATGTTGGCCACCCCTACCCTAAACCTACCCATCACACAAAACCACTGGCAATTTTAATTTCAAAAAACACCACTTAGTATGGTTTTTAAGCCTTTTGTTTTACAAGAACACAGGGAGGGTCGTAATAAACCATGTTTATGTTGTAATACCCATGTTATTATAGACGTGCGTCCTCATAACCCCAAGAACATGCAAATCAGTTGTTAAGCATAGTGCTTTGCAGTTTAATCTGTTTCTCAGGTTGAGGTTAAAGCTGTCATGAAATGCAGTTTCAGGCTTTTTATATTATGTTTCTGGAGGTTAGTTCATAAAGTTTTTTGCAAAAGGTTTTTTTTCACCATAAAAGGTCCAATATTTGTAAAAAAAAAAAAAAAAAAATTTCCATCCTTATTATCACTCTATGTGGAAAATACTCAATTTGAAGGGGCGTTAGTTGAAAAGGTAATGGAAATGGAAGTGGAAATAAGCATGCATTGCTGTGATTGGCTACTTTTATTTATTTCACAGTTTCCACGGCCTCCTTTACAGCATGTTGTGCGTTTTGATGCTTGAGATGACAAGCGCTGTGATAGAACTGTGTATGTTTGAGCCCGAGTCAGAAAAACTGAAACAACACAATCATTTGCAATGCAAAACAGTATAAACTTAACTGTTAACATATTTCTTAAAAGACAATGACAGTAAACGACCATTGTGAAATGTGAAGAACAAACGAAATATTATCTTTCCGTCGCTCTGGTGCATCATTAAAGATAAACTCCAGCCCTGCATTTCTAATGCTCAGATCTTTAGGGAATCTATGTAGGTTTCCTGGAGGTGCAGGTTCTTTAATCTAAAATTTGTGACATCACAATTTTATTGCAGAGTAGCCTCTTCTGTGTGTAAATATCATGAACATTTTGATTCTTCTTTTCATGACCCTTTTATAAGTAGGCCAAGACTGGTTTAAAGTGACAATTACAGTTCCTGTTTAGAAAGTCTCGGCATTTGATCTGGCCATGATAATAAGGAACCAAAACTTCCCATTTGCAAATCTACAAAACACGTTGGATGACTTTCAGACACACCTTGTGATACATGTGTTATCTATTGTTTTGTTTTTCTTGAAATGAAATGAATTAAATTGAAATGAATGCACTTTTTGTAATTTCACCAATTCGTTACAGGAGTGTTTATGAAATAAAGCCAATAAAAATAGATCTTTCAGCTGGTATTAGACTTGTGTTCTGCTTGATCGAGAGGTTAACACAATTTGGACTAGACAGACTTTTCTCAAGTAGTTTTACTTCCTTATAGGTTGTTGATGACTCATGTAAACAGCAGTTTCCCAGTTTAGTACCACTTGAAATCGCTGAATGTGCTTAGTAGTTTTTATGGTCCGGGTTAATTATTTATTGGAAAGATGAGTAAACTGGAATTCTCAGATTGACTTGATTTGATGCATTTATATTAAAAGTGGTTAATTTTATAGAAGCTCTTAAAGGGATAGTTCACCCAAAAAAGAAAATTCTGTCATTAATTACTCACCCTCATGTCGTTCCAAACCCGTAAGTCTTTCGTTCATCTTCGGAACACAAATTAAGATATTTTGAATGAAATCGGAGAGCTCTCTGACCCTCCATAGACAGCAAGGATATTACCACGATCAACGCACTGAAACGTAGTAAGGACATCGGTAAAATAGTCCATGTGACATCAGGGGTTCAACCGTAATTTTATGAAGCTACGAGAATACTTTTTGTGTGCAAAGAAAATAATAATAACATAATTTATTCAGCAATTCTTCACCCAGAGCAAAGACTATAGAATACCCAAGACGTGTCACTGGTATAGTTTTGAATGGGGAAAAATGCAACGCTCAATATGGCCGCTCTATCGAACGAAGCCCCGCCTTCTAAGCAAAAGAGCCAATCGGTAAAGTCAGCGCGTCACTGCAGCTGCCGTTATAAATCCCGGTTGCTATAGAAAGAGTCAACGCTCTGAGGCGTGCGCCTGGGACTGCGCATGCGCACTGGCTGGTCTAGCCTGAGAAATATGCTTTTTTAATGCTATTTGAGCAAAATAAACAACACTTATGATACAGTTGTCCGATTTCATTGGTGATTTCAAATATGAAATTTAATCGTAAGCTTTGTGAACAGTTTTGGAGAATTTGATGATTCCCCATTCAAAGAGATAGGAGCTGCACTTGGATGCCCGAGACGTGTTTCAAAGATGGCTGCCGAGTGACATGACTTGTCTTAAAGAGACTTTGCCCCGAGTTACTGTCTTCCGCCATTTTGGAGATACCCCAGAACGTAGTCAACGTAACAAGCGTTGTTTATGTTCAGTAGAAAGTGCGCTGGAGGGTCAGAGAGCTCTCAGATTCCATCAAAAATATCTTAAATTGTGTTCCGAAGATGAACAAAGGTCTTACGGGTTTGGAACGACATGAGGGGGAGTAATTAATGACAGAATTTTCATTTTTGTGTAACTATCACTTTAAGTAATAGTTTACCCAAAAATGAAAATTCTGTCATCATTTACTCACCCTGGAGTTGTTCTGAACACAGAAGAAGATATTTTGAAGAACGTGGGTAACCAAACAGTTGATGTTAGCCATTAGTATGAAAAAAAAAAAAATACTGTGGTCAATGGCTGTCATTAACTGTTTGGTTACCCCAATTCTTCAAAATATTTTATAAATATAAAATACTATTTAAAAATAATATAACAATAATTCTGTTTTACATTTCAGCTGTAAAACTACAGTACTAATATTTGTGACTTTTATAATTTCTTTGTTTTTAGTTATATTTTTTATTTTGTTGAAAAAGGTCAAATGCACTATTTTAACGATGTTCTTACTATCTTTCTAGGCCTTGAACATGGTAGTTACGTTACTGTCTATGCAGGGTCAGAATGCTCTCGGGTTTAATCAAAAAATCTTAATTTGTTTTCCGAAGATAAATAACGGTCTTAAGGTTTTGGAACAACATGAGGTTGAGTAATTAAGAATTTTTAATTTTGGGTGAACTATCCCTTTAAACTCAGTCCTGCCACAAAAAAAAAAAAAAAAACTGCAAGAGTGCCCCACCCACATTTCACAAGCCAATCAACAACCAACAGATAGAACCAACTCCTACCCTATATTTTTTTACACTCGGATGTACAACACAGTATGAAAGAAAAGATATGTGGCTACTTCTGTTTCATTGGATCTTTAAAAGCTCATTAGTAGGTCACTGCATTTTTATGAAATCATTCATAATTACAGATTTTTTTTGGTGTTAGCACATGACAGATCAGCCATTGCTCAACAGTCTGCAGGCCATGTACAAAACCGTTGATAATCATAACTTTATCCTGAGGGGAGAAATGATTAATCATGAGTTGTTCTTTCTTAGAATCGATTTGTAAGTCAACAGTTATTTTAAAGTTATAAATCTTAAAGTGATTCATGTATTGAAGAGATTGAACTGCCTCTTGTATACTTTTGTCTAAATTCTTTTTGAATGGTCGCACTGAAAATGTTTGTCATGTTGAAGATTGTAAAATCATGCATCTGTATGCAGGTCTTGATTGCCCAGCCGAATTCAGGATGGTGTATGTGGGGGCGCAGCTGGGCGTATCGGTGCTAGTCTTATTCTGCACTATTGCGCCGTCTCCTGGTCAGGCATATATATATGCTGTAAGTGTTTGCTTTCAGGCTTTCATTGGTTTTATAGACGTTTTTATGGTACAGTACATTTGTTGAGTATTTGGTTGCACCAAATCTACACACTTTACCTTTCAACAATCAATGTAAATTTTATAATGTGAAGCAACTGATTGCTTTATAATGGCTTTATACTGCAGCTGCTAATGGCCTATTTTCTATTCCATGCAGCATTACAGTAACATGACCTCCATGCTGTTTGAGGATCTGCCTGCTCTCTTTGGCCCTCCTCTGCCAAAAGATGGACTCATGGTAATGAATCTCTACTGCTGGACTTGTAGTTTTGGCCAGTAAATAAAATAACTGCATATAAGTGACTAACTTGTCTCTCTTTTGTTCTCTCTCTCCCAGGGTGTGCTGGTTGAAGCTCGTCCTCAAAATGCCTGCACACCTATAGATCCTCCTCCGGCTTCTCCCACACCCTCCGATCCCAACAGCACTACAAAATACATTGTCCTTATTCGACGCTATGACTGTAACTTTGATATCAAGGTTAATGTTCTTGCACAGCTGTGCTTTTCCAAAAGATTCTTAAATATGGGCTATAAAAGTTGAAGTGTAAAGTAATATAGTCAACTGACACGAATATATATACAACTAAAAGCATGTGACAATAGACAATGTCCTCTTGTGAAAAAGAAGTACACTTTGGCATGCTTATAAAAATACTTATGACTACATACTTATTATGGAAATAATGTACTTTAAAAGAATGTACTTAAGTGTGAAGCAAATGTAATGGTTTTGTCCACTTGGTCCATGCTTTCTGATACACTTAAGTAGGACTTAAGTGCATTTTTTTTGTCGTTTCATAAGTACTTCTGTTGTCTTTGAAATATGGTTACTGCCTAATCTACTGACAAGCATTTATGGTAAACTAAAATACTTTAATCTCAGTTGAAACTTGTGTGTCATGCAGTTCAATATATTTGTAATTATACATTTGTAATAATAAAGTCACAAACACAATGTAGTTCATTTAAAACATTAACTTTAAATGTAATGTCCAGTTTTATAGTATGTTTGCAAGATTTAGTATGTTAGTCAACACTTCAAAATAAGTGTACTTCTTTGAAGCATGATTAAAGATTATTAAAACATAATGATTGAAAAGCAAAACTTTTAATTTGACATTATTACAAAGAGCAATTTTTAAGAGTAACTGTGTAAAGAAACAGTCATGAAAGTAAATTTAAATTTACAAAATAAAAATAAATATTCAAAAAAATAAAATCTAAGATTTCAAGTACACTATGCACATTCAATACAATGAAGGACAGTTCTTTTTCATAAGGGTATGCTATCCGGTGTCAAGGCTATCATAATGTTAGTGACTTTGTATGGTCACAGGTATGTTTAATGTACAATGAATAACAGAATATGTGAGCAATATTGTTTTTTTGTTTTGTCTCATAGGTGCTCCATGCACAGCAGGCCGGTTTCAGTGCAGCCATAGTTCACAACATGTATTCTAATTCACTTCTCAGTATGGGATACAGCAATGGTGAGATTGACACACACACATTCTTTTGAAAAATTATGGGAAATAACACCTGTGCACCTTCATAGGTTTGTTGTATAGAAGTAATCAGAATACTACAGTCTAACTGTAAAAACTGAAAACTTTTATCATATTTGCAGTCTAGTCTGATGTCCATTTTGTTTTTGTTTAGACACCATTGCGGAGGAGATCGAGATTCCCTCTGTGTTCACAAGCTACTATGCTTCTCAGATACTGCGCAGCTTTATCATACCAGAGAAAGGGTGAGAGTAATATAGTCTACATACATTCTTACACAAAAAGGGAACATAAATAGATATATGAGCAGTACCAGTCATTTTTATACACCTACGTTCTCAGAAAAAAGGTACAAAAGCTGTCTCTGAGGCAGTACCTTTTCAAAAGGTACACCTTTGTACCTTATTTACCCGTAAAGGGTTCATTTTAATACCTCAAAGTTACTTTAAAAGTATATTTTAAAAGACAGATTTTGTACCTTTTTTTCTGAGAGTGTACTGCACTATAATTAATATTTTCTATCATTTTAATATAATACCGGTAGTAAGTGATCACAGCTAAACAATTGGACATGTGGAAATTATGTAGCGACCTAAAATAGTCAACAAATGAAAACAGTCAGAACAACTAAAATACAGAACAGTTTACAGAATTACTCACTCAGTTTTTGGTTCTGGTCTTTTTTGGATGTTCTTGTAAACAGTATACATAGATGCAATCTGCTCACCTTTTGGTGAAAACTCACCTTTTTGAGATCAAAATAGGTCACCTACGAGATTCGTGCAGATCAGATGAGAAAGTGTTTTGATGGGGGGGGGGGTCTTTTC